>JAFVLL020028921.1:0-14220 GCA_021397915.2 Tor tambroides | reverse complement strand
TCCTCTTTTGGAAGCCCAAACAAAGTAGTTTCGCTTTCACAATGAAACAGCGTCTCCAGGACATGGCGCCGGCGGCAGCAACAACACTACAGCGAGAATAATAGTTCCGCCCTCTTTCATTGCGTATACATTTGGGCGGTGTTATGAAAATCTCCCCACATTGTGACGTAGACATGTGGGGGCGTGTTTGAATGAGCCATTTTAGGGGGGCGTGGCAGGTTCTTAACTTTTATAAAGAATATCTCTTTGGTTTGAGACTTTAGACTTCAGGGATCTTATCTATGCACAAACAGGTTGTAACACTCCAAAGAGAAAGGAAAACTTGAAATCGCATCATATGACCCCTTTAAAGAACATCTTAAACAAACACGTCGTGCACAAATCCACATGAAACGAATGCTCGATATTTCTAACAAATCATAATTAACACATATAAATGAAATTCCTGCGTTAATGAAGTGGGTGCTTATTAAAGGTGTTGTTAAAGAATGTATTATTCACAATTCTGAGAGTGAACGTCTCATTTGTTCCATTTTCACTGTGTGTCAGTTGGAACATTGTGCATATAAATGTCCATGCATGTGTTTTTGTAGCGTGTGGGATGCTCTGACTGACAACTACATAACCTCCTCTGTGTCCAGCTGGGACGACCCCACCTCAGAAACACTGAACGGCAACCTCTCAGATCAGGAGGTAAACATCTGCTCTGCTCTGATAACATTCATGGTCTTGACATGATAATATACTTCAGGGTTACTGTATAGATTAGTGTTACAGAACATGACTATAACATGTTAGGGTCAACAAAATATTTATTTTAATACTTTTATATTATTATTTATAGTAATTTAATATCATAATGTGAGTTTTATCATACAATGATATCACTATTTAGATATTAATATTATTATTCTGTTAATAACAATAAATATTATTTATTGTTAAAGGTAATTTATTAATTATATTATATTAATGGAACTGAATTAAGTTGCAAACAAGTTATCACTGATGCATTGGCCATCAAAAAATATCTTGAATATAATATTCTCCTTAATTGAAAAAGCATATTCATTTCCACTGAGCAAATGACTGCAGCACTATATGAGAGTACAGATTTGCCCTCTTGATTCAGGGCGTGGTGTGTATATTTATGCCAAATGGACGGCAGATACAGTCACTCACTGCCAAAAACCCAACCTGATCTACTTTCACTGGCATTCAGCCTGCCACAAGCTTTGCAATAAACAGTTTAGACACCACAAAAAAATCTCTGAATAATGTCCATGACTAACTGGCAGACATTTCTGTATTTTGTTTCATATTCCGTCATCATGTGAGGTGAACACAGTTACAGTCTTTGTACAATATTATACTGATTATCAACTAATGCAACTGGTCAGATGTGAAATGAGCTAATCTAATACTAGCTTTTGACTAGTTTAGTCAAGACTCTGCTGTACATCAGTGCAAGGCCAGAAGAGCTGTCAAGCTGACATCTGAAAGCACTCTCTTCAGCACATTACCAATGAGTGTAATGGAACTATATTGATACGGCTGATGCTCCTAAACATGTTGTAAAGATTTTCATGAACTTATTTGTCTCGGTTTTAAAGATACATGAAAAAGAGGAGGATGAGATGAACGAGAAGAATGAAAATGCCAATTGTCTGAGTGAAGAACCTCTTATTACAGCTGATCAGGTGAGCCTAAAATTGTACAGCTGCCTTTTAAAAAATGGTGATTTTTTTTTGAACACACATATAAACAGATGTGTACAGAATTATTTTTGCCTTTTGTTATTGAATAATTAATTCATCAAAAGGTTAATAAATTAGTGTGCCATCATCTTGTGCCATTTGTGACATACTACATTTAGCCTAATACCATATTTTTACATCGAGCAGGTTTAGAGAAATGCTACATTTAAAATAAAGTGCTCTACATTTATTCATTGCATACAAAGCTAAAATTCATAGCTACAGTTGTGTTGTGTCCTCAAAATTGTTTAAACGCTCACTGAAATCTGTCATTTATTCTCTCGCCAGGTGATTGAGGAGATTGTGGAGATGATGGAAAACTCACCAGATCCTGGAGAGACAGAGGAAGAGGAGGAGGAGGATGATATCGGAGTGTCTTCCTCTAAAAGCAGTCCTTCTCTACTGGAGGAGATCCGCATGCTGTCTCAGGCCTCCAACAACAACTGCTCCTATGAAGGTGCTCGTTTAAACCTGCGATTAATAAATATATGTGAACCTTTTCATGAACCTTCAGATGAAACCAAATCTTAAGAGAAAGTTTGAACACTGCTTTATTTATCTTCATGGTTAAACTACAAGCATGATGTCTGTCAGCAAAAGTACCTTGATAAACATGCTCTACACCTCCACAGGAAAAGAAACAGGTGCCTATCGAGTACATAGAGAAGGTTTCTATATTAATCTACGCTGTTTCAGCATTTCTTCATCCCAGATCATGTTTTTGAAACCAAAGACGCAGTGGAGCAAAAGCGAATGAAAAATAGCTCACGTCAACTGAGAACGACACTAAAGAAACATTACAACATTAGTCACAGTGTGCGAACGTCAAGCGTTCCTTGCTTCGATCAAGTCTTCTTGAACTTGTCATGCAGGTCTGAGGCTGATGCCAAGCTCAGCGCTGCTTGACATCTTGTGTCGGATGGAGGCGGCGATACGAGAGTTTTCGGAGGAACTGGTGGCCCAGCTGGCCCGGAGGGACGAGCTGGAGTTTGAGAAGGAAGTGAAGAACACCTTCATCACAGCTCTGATGGAGGTCCAGAACAGACAGAGGGAGCAAAGGGAGCTGAGCAAGCGCAGGCGTAAGGACAAGGCCATGAGTCTACAAGCATCTACCCGCTCCGAGAAGACCGGGAGCATGCCTGCAAAAGTGAGTGTGTTGACCTCCGTTCAGTCTCCATGCACAGACATCTCTCTCTGTGGTTAATGGATCTTGCCCTATTACTCTTCAGCTGCACTTAGCACTTACTGGAAGAGCAGAGGAAGCGTTCTACTGCAGAATGAGCTGTGAAGGCAACACCAGCTTCCTCTCTCAGTAATGCCGCTGTGATTCGATTACATCATGCAAGAAATGCAGCTCTGTGTCCTCATCCTCCATGTTCACACAGGGATGAGTTGATCATTTTAGTCATTTTTAGTAAATGCGGCAAATTGTGAAGCTGAAATTAAATATATTAAGTTTGCAGTTGCACACTTTTCCTGAACTCAGAAGCTTAGTATTTTAGGCCATAAAATCGATAAGTGATAAATGGTTACTATTGTTATTTTTTTTTAATTAATATTTCTTAAGATGCATGACTGATCACTTATAAAACACAGCAGAAATAAAGTGAATACTTTCAAAGCTTAGATAAATAAATGGTAAAGAGAGTAAAGATGGATATTATAATATTTATTACTATATGTGACCCTGGATCACAAAACCAGTCTTAAGTCGCTGGGGTATATTTGTAGCAATAGCCAAAAATACGTTGTATGGGTCAAAATTATAGATTTTTCTTTTATGCCAAAAATCATTAGGATATTAAGTAAAGATCATGTTCCATGAAGATATTTAGTAAATTTCTTACTGTAAATATATCAAAACTTAATTTTTGATTAGTAATATGCATTGCTAAGAACTTCATTTGAACAACTTTAAAGGCGATTTTCTCAATATTTAGATTTTTTTGCACCCTCAGATTCCAGATTTTCAAATAGTTGTATCTCGGCCAAATATTGTCCTATCCTAACAAACCATACAACAATGGAAAGCTCATTTATTCAGCGTTCAGATGATGTATAAATCTCAATTTCAAAAAATTGACACTTAAGACTGGTTTTGTAATCCAGGGTCACATATGATCTGAATCATTTGCTGAAAGAAATCTGTGGATACTTCAATATGAAATCATTTCAGAATTTCTAGATCCCTAGCTGAATTCTCTTCTCTAGTTTGGCGTAGGATGTGTGACACAAGGGATGCAGTGCTGTACAAAATGTGAGGTTCTGGTACTTAATATTTTATGTTTTCTAGCGTTTCAGCATGGAGGGTCTTTCCAACATCCTACAGACAGGCATCAGACAGACCTTTGGGACCTCAGGGACAGAAAGACAGGTAAGAAGGAGCATTTCAGTTAATGTCAAGATCTAAACTCTGTCTGATTATTTTTTCATATGTGTGTTCCACAGTACCTAAACACAGTCATCCCATATGAGAAAAAAGGGACGACTCCATCTGTGGATGACTTGCAAATGCTCACAAAAAGTACGTGTACTGAACTGCACTAATGGCATTAAAACAGAGTGAAAGTGAATCCAAATTTTCTTTAGAAATCACCCTAGTATTTCAAGTTTATTTTAATATTTGCTAATATTGATTTAATCCTTAAAATCTAATAATAACAAATGTAGGCCATCACAGGAGATAATATAGTGAGTATTAATTCAAATGATATTGTTTTTCAGTTCTTTATGCCATGAAAGAAGACAGTGAGAAGGTCCCGACCCTCCTGACGGATTATATACTAAAAGGTAAATCTAAAACTTTTTTCCCCATATTAATAATAGAATAAACAGAATAAAAAATAATTTTGTATTTTTATTATTTTTTAATGATGTTTTAAATGGTATTTTGTTATGGTGTTTTTAGTTGTCATTATTTTTATATAGTATTATTAAGAAATTTTAGAGAGACTAATTGTGGCTCTTAAATAGGCTATAAGTTGAAAAAAAAAATTTACCAGCTAGGAATGGTCCTTTTTGATAATGTACAAATCTCAATGTATTTCAATAACTGGATTCACTGAATAGCACTGTTGTTTTATTAATATTATGAATTAGTTTTCATTTTAATTTTAGTTCGAGTTGAAAAAAAATTGTGTATTTTTGTCATTTTTATTAGTGTTTTGTTTAGTTTTTTAATTGTCTATATAGCATTTATTCTTTTTTATTTCAGTTTTAGTTATTTTAGTGCATCAAGTTAAACTAAAATGAAATGAGAAATGTTGCTTTGGCAACTTACTGAAATAAAATAAGTATAAAAATAGTTTTTTATGGTTTTCGTTAACTATATAGCACAGTATATAGCCTATATAGTACAGTGTATAAATTGACATTTAGTAGCGTTGAGACCATTGACACATTATCACGTCTCCATCCTGCAGTTCTGTGTCCTACCTAAAGTCCTGAGCGTGATGTGCTGATGGTGAGACTGCGGAGAGGTCGGGTGTCTTCGTTCGTCCTCTCTCAGTTCTCCAGCCCAGCTGCATGAGCTCCCTTATCCAGTATCAGCGAGGGACCCTGAACATCTAACCATCCTTCTCTTGCTTATCTAATGACCTTTGACCTTGCTCATCTCACTGCCCTTCCTGTATTCACATATCCACGAGGTTCATACCACAGCGCCTGGTGCTTTACATGTTTTCTACTACGTACGTTACTACGGGCCAAAAGCCATACGGAACGTGTAAGGGTAACAGGTGAACTATAATTGGTTTAACTCTACGATCAGGTAATATTTTTATTTTTATTTTTAAATATACGCCTAACATGAGGCATTTTACATACTACTCAATCATTCACATCCATTCTGAACACAGGTGATGATGAGAAGGGCATTATTCACAATCTTCTTCAGGCGTAGATGCACTGATTCGAGAGCACATTTGAAAATAATCCATCCATACTTTCTGCATTTGCCGTTTTAGTATTGTGGCTTCATTCCAGCCAAGGTTGGTTGAAGATACAGCATGTTTTAGTGTTCTACATTAATGCCAAGTTATAGGGAGAAACCTTGTGACTTTTCTTATTTTAGGTAACCTGAGATTTTTTTTTTCATCCTATGTATGAAATATACAGTTCTACATCATGTGGTTTCTTTGACGATCCATTTGTCTAATAAAAACTTTTTTTTTTTTTTACTTAACACTAACTGTCATTTATGCCTTGTGCTTTCATCTTTAATGTATATATTTCTTATTACTAAGGGCCATGGAGGAATGTGAAGTATTGCTGAGTTATAATTCCAATAAATGTCAAACCCTCTGAAAGCCTGAATGACTGTTTCTTTGTAATACCGCAAACATTTCACTAGAGGTCAGACAAATGCAGGTCATTATGGTTCATCATACAAGCAAGCTCGTTAAAGGAGGATTTTTGTTGCGTTTAGTTTAATATTGTACTTAAAAATTTATATTAAATGAAAACATATACACCTAATACATGGTGACATCAGAACTGTCAATAATACAATTATTCATTAGCCTGAAAAAAGCTTCCAGAATCATGCTTGTATCATGTGAGTGACTTTTCTTTCTGGTTCTGCTTAAACCAATGTAACAAATACATTATTTATTATGAAGTGATATCTGTCTCATAGAACTGATATTTAGGGGCATTTTAAATTTATGAAGGAATAATTTTCCGCTATGTTGTCTATTTATGTCTACTAATTAGGCCTATGTTTTTAAACATTTAAATATGACATTATTTACATTATTTTAACACCTAAATGTTTCATAAAAGTAGGCTACATGTGATATTTAAATCAGAAATCATAGGATTACTTTGTGGTGTTTATTTGTATAAAAACTTATGTCGATTTCCTGAACCTGTTCTGCACGTCCTACAGACGTCCAAGAAAACTCTTCGCAAAACGGTCAAATTTTGAACGTCATATCTACGTCCAAAGGACGTCGTAGTTAGACGTCCAGAACCGTACTGGATTTGCACGTCGTATAGACGTCCAGATATGGTCCTGGACCGACCGACGCAATTTAGACTTGATCTGCACGTCGGGTGGACGTCCAATGTTTGTTGGGAAGTTACTTGTTTGTTTAAATTTAATGAATTAGTTAATTGAAATGATTAATACTGCGTCTTAACACAATATCTGAAACACATCAAATGTTATATAAAAACAGGAATTCATTTTTGCTCATTTTAAACGCCGTACAGTCACGTTAGCTTATTTTACCAATACCAAGTCTGACCCTGACAAATGTTACACAGCTTGCGGCTTATTTACATTACGTAACGCGTTAGGTTATCTTTTCCACATTTTACTAATAATGGGTCACCAGAAATGTCGTTAAACACTAGTTATAACAGTATCTTACCTTCTTCCCTCAAGTTTTCTTTCACTTTCCAACGAAAAGCGCGCGAAAAAATAATACGCATGCACGACTGATTTTATTGTGCATTATTTTTTCCGCCATCAAAAACATTAATTTGCTTATTAGTAAGCATTAACATAAACCTAGGTCACTGTAGGTCAATAATGCCAGGACTGGATCACAACAAATACCTAGCCGACACGATATGTTAGATTTCACACAAAATACTATATGAAATGACAACAAAAATGTATGAAATGTTACATTTCTGCCTCTACAGAACATTATTACGATATTTCCTTGTAAATGAACAGACTTCATTTTTACAGCCAGTTTGTTTTAATCAAAGATATGAATACAAAGTGTTTTCATGTCTGCTGACAGTAAATAGTCCTATATACAGAACAGTTTGAGGTTGTCCAGTCTGCAATGACAAAAAGATTGACATGGGTACAGGCAATAAAACATTTCTAATAAAATAAAGTAAAATAGTTTGTGCTTGAAAAACAGTCAGTTGCACTGTTGAGTACATACAACATACATACTTAAAAAATTACAGCAGTTGTTTAAAAAGCATTTACGAAATATGTGGTAAAAAAAAAAAATACAACATGAATTTTGGCATACTTACAGATACGCTATTGTGATTTATTGTATGGTCTGCTATAACCTACTTAAAGTGACCATGAACTGCCATTCGCCAACCCATTTTACTAGTAAAACCATGATTTTCAGTGATGTGCATTAAGAAAATAAATACAGCTAATTTTGAGTTTGTTTCACCGGTGCATCTATTTCCTGGAAACTGAATGTTTTACCCTTATGACCTTCATTTGCAGCCTAATAATGCCTGACTGCCTGTCATATTTCTTAAGCTACCATAAATTTTGTTAGAAATGTGTCAGCTTTAACTTGAGTAGCACTAGCAGTGCTCTGGAACAATGCTGATAAGAATGACAAGGAAAAGTACCCCCACATCAACAACCATCGAACAGAGCTCTTTGGTTTTGTATCCAGTAAACCAGAAAAATCATCAACTTATTTGCTGCAAAATTATGAAATGGACCACAGACCTAGAATGAGAAATAAATACCTTATTTACAGTAAGGTAAAGGAATGTTTATAATTATAGTTTACATATTCAATATAATACATTAGTTTTAAAATATCATCATGGGGTACAAAAATACTATATAAATTAAGATACCACCAAATTCTACACTTCTAAACTTAAAAAAAGCTACCACGCATATCTAAGAGATAACAACACGGGTTTATTTCTAAATATTTGGCCAAAAAACATTTAAAGGCAAATATAGCAACTTAATATGTCATATGTGATGTCCTCAACATTCCCTTTAACATATGCTGCTATGAAACATATGCTTCATTTTAACATAACAGTGGGTGCAGCCATTCAAACTAAATAGCTTACTTCCGCATTGCAAAATAAAGTAACATATGTATTAAACATATGTACATATAATTATTCATGAGGAGTATCTGTAAATAATGTGGAATAGACCTTTCATTTGTTTTCATCAAGGCAAGGTAGCATCTTTAGTTCGCAAAAGAACAATAAGTAAAGCAGTAAAAACAAAAAGAACAAATAAAATTAAGTGGAAAAAAAGTGAATAATTCCAACATCTTTTTTTTTTTGGTCAGTGTCTTTTTGTTTACCGTTTAACGAGTTCCACTTTATAGAAAGCACAGGCTTTTTTGTAATACTTTGAACAGTAAAAAAACTATAAAACAATAAAATGTGCATCTTTACATATATGTCCTTACATTTTTTATATTTAAACCAAATAAAAAACGTAAATAAAGAAAATGTCATCATACTGTTTCCATACAGAGGAAATAAGTTTATTGGTTCCAATTCATCCTTTCCAATGTGCTTCAGTTTGTGAGACCGCAGACATGATGTCCTCTTCTCGCTTTTCTTTCAGAGGTTCAGCAGTAATGTTTAGTCCTACACCAGAGAGCCAGCCTGGTTTTGCGCTGGCACCATAATGGGTATCCCTCCCATGCGGGAGATGTTGGCAGCAGTTACGGTGGTGGGCAGCACGGGCGGACGTGGAATCTGAGGCTGGGTGGAGGCTGGCCGGGGCACTGAGGTGTGCTGGGAGCCTCCATTGGTGCTTGGGGGTCCCGAGGGGCCACGGGGCGGGATGGGGTTGGTGTTGAAGCCCGGCAATGTGCGCTCCAGGGTGGCGTCCGCTGGAGGCTGCGAGCGGTAGCCGGCTGTGCTGCCCGAGGCTGTGAGGATGGAAGCAGTGTCAGAGTGAGGGTAATGGTGGTGGTCCTGGGTGTCTCGTGGGTAAGAGCTGGTGTGAATGGAGGACAAAGTGCCGTTTTTAGAGATTATGTCAGATCCAGTGCCGCTCTTGGCCCATGAGACGCGTTTGGGAGCCTGAGCATCCTCTCTGTAACACACAAAAACACTTAGTGTCTAGAAATAATTAGAAATCATTAAACCAATCAATAAATCACAATTATCTTACTTGATTTCATTGGCCAAATCCTCCTCTGTGTCTTTCCGTCTTGTCCACATGAAGACAAAGAAGACAATGATGAGGATGAGAGCCACAATACAACCAACTGTGACACCAGCGATCATCCCAGCATTAGTCGCTGTACAAAAAGAACAGGAAAAGTTAATGTACGCCTTTTAATGTACACTTTTTATCTTCAGACAACTTAAATGACTAAACATTAAAAATTAATACAACTGTTAAAAAAAACAGTAGGATTCAATTTTTGGTCCAACTTTATTATCTACTACAGTATGTACTTACATCAAAAAATAATTATAGTGTACTGTGTTCATATTGTATTGCAAAACACTTTTGCTGGTACTGAGGTGGGATACGGGTAAGGTTAGGGACAGGTTTGGTGGTATGGGTAGGTTTAAGGGTGGGTTAAGGTGTAAGGGATGGACCAACAGTGTAATTCTAAATGTAATTACAGAAATTAACTACAGATGTAATTACATGCAGGTATTTTTTAAAATATAAATACAATGTAAAAACATGTATGTACACAATAAGTGCACTGTATAAAATGATTAATCTAAATGTAAGTATATACTGTAGTAGTTAAAGCTACCTAATATAAAGTGAGACCGATTTTTTTATTTCCATTTTGTTTAATAAGATTTTCTATTTTAAAATGTAGTTTATTCCTGAATTATCAGCAGCCTCCAGCATTACTCCAGTCTTCAGTGTCACATGATCCTTAAGAAATCATTCTAATATGCTGATTTGCTGCTCAAGAAACATTTCTAATAATCGATGCTGAAAACAGTTGTGCTGCTTAATATTTTTGTGGAAACTGTAATACTTTTTCAGGATTCTGTGATGAAGTTAATATCATGTTAACATAAATGTCTTTACTGATCACTTTAATGCATCCCTGCTGAATAAAAGTATTAATTTCTTAGTACTTTTGAACGCTTATGTATGTAATGAGCAAATAACAGTACGTACATGTGATGACCTCCAGGTTGATGTAGCACGTCTCCACTCCTGCAGAGTTGGATGCAGTGCACATGTATTTCCCTGACATATTACTGCTCAGATTGTTCAGCTTTAAAGTTCCTGCTGTTTCATCTACACCAACAACAACAACAGTTTGAGGGTAAAGTTAGATTTACATGTTTACAAAAGTAATTCAGCCAGAGATTAGAAACATTCAAATATTTGAAACAGAGATCACAGTGTCACAGTAACTGATAAAATATTGCTAGCTGGAATCCAAGGATTTGATTCCAGTGACTCAAGAATTACATAACGAAGGTCAAAAAATATATGCTTTTGAGGTTTAATCTCAGTTCAAACCGTTTCCTCGTCATGCTTGAAGGATTAGCTCGGCCAAAAATGAAAATTCTGAAATTATTTACTCACCCTCATGATGTTCAAAAAATACATACACACAAAAGAAAAAATTGAGAAATATAACTGATCGGCCGTGCGCAGTCTTTTGAAGTAATACGACAGCTAAATTTGACAAACCAACCAAAATAAAGTGAACATCCACTAATATTCCTCCCTACCATGGAGCTGTTAACTGTTGCGACATAGATGACTTTTAGTATACTTTTATGCCACTTTCTTTATCAGTGGCTGGGATGTTCTTCAAAAGTGCACGTCTTTCCACATAAGAAAGAAAGTCATATGAATTTGAAACAACATTAGGGTGAGTACTTTTTAATTTTTGGAGAAACAGGTTAAAATGTGAAACCAACTAGAGAGACACAACATGCAAACAGAATAGAGAATGAATTACATTGAACATATTCTTGTGTCTTACTTGGACATATAGATAGACTCACTTTGTGCGGGAGGGAAGAAGACCTCTGAGACGGGGCTGGTCTTGGTCCACTTGTATTCCGGTTTCGGTTTACCATCATCAGAATTACAAGCCAAAGTGATGTTCCCTTTAAGAACAGGCCTTCCTTTAACTTGACAAACTGGCACTGAAGGAGGGACTGAAAGAGACAGGATGGGTTATGTCAGAGTTCTTCAACCCTGCTCCTGGGGACCCACTCTCCTGGAAAGTTTATTTCCAACCGGCTTCAGCACACCTGCCTGCAAGCAGTCTTGAGGAGCTTGATTGGCCGCATCAGGTGTGTTTGATTAGGGTTGTAGCTAAACTCTTCAGGATAGTGGGTCCCCAGGAACAGGGTTGAAGACCTCTGGGTTATGTGATGTTAAATCTGCATTTAAAGAGTCTTTCTGGAAAACACTGGCCTGTGCCACAGAACAAGCATCTGACTTGTACATAGGCATTATGACTATGCATGTGTGGACCGCAGTGTGGCAGTAAGTACACACCTTTAACATTAAGGGTGAGCTCTCCGGTGAGTCCTGGGACGCCCGGGAAAATGACCTGGCACATGTACTTCCCTGAGTCTGATGCTTTGGTGTTGTTAATGTGCAGGGACAGGTTGGTGTTGGGCATACTATGCATAAAACCGACTCGACCAGCAAACCGGGAAGTGCTATGACTTAAGCCTCCACCGACGTATGAGACGATCTAACGAAAGGCAAAGAAGAGGGTGGAAGGCATCAAAATTACAAATGAGGTATGAATAGTTGATAACAATTCAGGAGACTTAAGATGAAACATTTTTCACAATTTACAGGTATATTTTATTTTATTCACACATGCACAATTTTGCACAAACGCCATTAACAACTGAATATATAAGCATATTAAACAACTAAAAATAACAATCAAATAATAAATAATCCAAAACTGCTTAGGCAAACGGCTGTAAATTTCTTAACCACTGTGTAAAAATATAATAATAAAAAAATTGAATGACGTAAGATCATCAATCTGTCAGAGGCAGGGACAGAATTTCTCAGTGGACAGGTCTAAAAGATTCCTATCAGCTAATCCTTCAGTGTGCAGATTTAATCTCAACTGAAGAAAATGCAGGACAGAGGACTTTGCGATCTGCAGATAATACGGTTTCTTCCAGAGTAATGAGATGCCGTGTAATGCAAAATGAAAGACAACTGCTGCCAAGAGTGGACATTTCAATCAAAGTATTATCCTAGCTCTTAATCTAAGATGGTCTGAGTTTGCAGGCAATATGAGATATGTAGTCTGCTGTGATGACTCACATTACTTCTTGTACTTTCAATACGGTTAACACAAAAGACACAAAAGTGGTTTTGTGATAACATTTGGATACGAGCATCCATTCTACATTATATAACTGAATTAAAGCAAAAACAAAATATCTATATAAAAAAGCGATCATTTTTAAAAGACATTTTTTATAATCAGTCCAAAATAATATTTCAAAGTCTCTGCCATTCATAACATGCACCGATGCTGCTAAACTTTCTGGCATCTGCACAAAATCTAGCAATTGAGTATAATCCCACCCATAATACCACACCATATCGAAATTTAATTTGGACTAACATAATATTATCAGAATGCATCCCTTCACTGTACTGCACTGGAAACGTGTTCACATTAGTGGGATTTCGTTTGTGTGCACCTTTGACCTCTGGACCTCTAGAGCCTGAGTGATCAGGGACAGAGAGTGACCATTACACTATATCAGCTGCATGTCATGTTACATTCTGAACCGCCATGAGAAAAATCTATCATTATAAATCATATAATGATTTTTATGAAACAATGAAATCAGACAAAAATAGCCTTTATATGCACATGACCCAAGATATGGCACTCCTTATATTGCTCAGCAACCTATTAAAAGAACTAGATTACTTATAAAGTCTTTATTACTGTGTGATTATTAGTATTCATATTTCACTGTTTACAGAGTATTACAGGATCTTTTATAGATTTTATTTCTTACTTTAAAGGGTTACTCCACCCCTAAAATGAAAATTTTGTCATTAATCACTTACCCTCATGTTGTTCCAAACCCATAAATGCTTTGTTCGTCTTCTGAACACAAATGAAGATATTTTTGATGCATTCTGACAGCTCTCTGACCTTCCCATTGACAGCAATGACGAACGAAGCTTTTACGGGTTTGAAACAACATGGGGGTAAGTGATTAATGACGAAATTTTCATTTTGGGGTGGAGTAACCCTTTAATTATTAATTGGTTATTAGTATGTTTTACCATGACAAGCCTAAATTATTATTATTATTATTATTATTATCATCATCAGTTCACTAAAGCCGGGCTCACACTACAGGAGTTTTAAAATCCTAACCGATTATGAAATCTGGCTGCAGCACACACATAAGGAGAATCTTCACAGATTTTCTTTCCTCAAATCTTAAACATGCACACACTACAAGATTTGAATATCGTGGCGCATCACACACTACAAGATATTATTAAGATTATCGTGCCAGACGGAGCGCCTCACGTGATCTCACGCAGCAGCTTGTCAGCAATGTTTACATATGTTAGCTAGCGTGCTAGCAGCTTTCTGCACTCACCTGGTAAGTTCAAAACTGAGGCGATTTCACCCCAGAGCTTCTCTTTGTCCTTGTGATACGTTTTCGACACATTATACGGACAGTGCTACTACAAAACTTTAAGAAGCCGTTTCCTCCGTCTCCACTATCCAACGGAACTGTGCAG
>JAFVLL020028920.1:0-44241 GCA_021397915.2 Tor tambroides | reverse complement strand
TGTACATAGAAAAAGTCTTAGATCTTTGAGTTCAGCTCATGAAAAATGGGGGCAAAAACAAAAGTGTTGCATTTATTATTTTGTTCAGTGTATATTGGTCAAAAGATTTTGGATCTTCTGAGACAGACAATACACACATAGTGTATTCAAATACAGACATCTGTTTCCACATCTCACTGAGAGAAGATGTGAGAGAATTTTCCTTCTCACCTATCCACTTCCTTCACTCACTCTCCCCCTCTCTCCCCTCATTTCCATCTAAACACAGGATACTACAGAGATCACCAAAACCACTATTCTTAATCAGAGTTTCTAACAATGCAACTGTTCATGTTTGATGTCGTTTGAATGGTCTCTAGGGGTCTGGTAAAAAGGTCTCATTCTCTTAACAATTTTAACAATGCAAATTACCTTATGTCCCAAAAGGTGTTAATTTGGCTTGATCAATACAAATTCAAATTGTTAGTTCCTGTCTCCATTTCAGGGGATTTTTGTCTTGGGCTGAGTACGTAAGGAAATCTTGCAAGAAGATCGGGGCCATTCTGTATTCAGAAAGCCCATAGTGTGGTGTGTCAGGTATGCATCTTTTACTCTTATCTTTGAGAATTTGATGTTTTGTATTGATATGATTTGATATCTTTGAATTGGCTATGTAATTGGCATAATGCATATTTACCTGACTGATAATAAATTGTTACATTTGATTTTATTCTCTTTTACTCTGTAATTATTGACTCTATTAGATTACGTTGTATCCTTGTTACCGCATTTTCTGCATCAGGTTAGTAACGGACTAAAATTCAGTTGAGATGGAGCATAGGGCACACCAACTGTATCTTTAGAGATCCAGCTAGCACTTGGTATTAGTTCAATTGTACTTAGATTGTAAGGGCTTATAGGAAATTTCCGTTTAGGTCAATTGGATGTTGCTCGACCAACCTAAATAGAGTGAGCCTAACCTCTGTTTATTGTAATATTATTCTATATCAGGGAAAGTAATGTTGGTTGGCTTATATCTATAGTGGTGGTCGTGACCTCTGACTGGAAATAAAGTTGCTTTATTCAAGTGTGTACAAATCTATGGGGGCTAAATAAAAGTACTTTTAGAAGAATGAGCAAGCATAGGAGTGGCCGTCTAAAGTATTAGTCAATTACCTCTTTCTAATAACCAAGACTGATGAGATTTTGACAGAATAATCAGATGTCTAGATAAATTATCCTATAAATGATCGATAATAATTAGCATTCCAACTCAAATGCGAGGTCATAATAAAATGGAGTCAGATTACAATTTAACTTGAATTAAATAACTTTGCGTGCCAAAAAGACCGAACACACAGGAAACCTTCATCCACCATTGGATACCTCCGTTGGGCCAATCGCGTAGACCTTACAATACCATAGTTTGTCATTGTGACTGTTGCAATTAATGTGGTGTTTTTCTCAAAGGTGGGTATATCCTCATTACCCAACACTGCAGAAGAGGCCTCAAAAATAATAAGAATAGAAAGTGATGTCATGCTGCAATACTAAGGGCCTGTAAATGTCACACCCTTGCTGGATCCAGATCCAGATATTTCTACACCTTTTTTCACTAATATGAGGTTATATGATATTTATCCTAATTAAAGAGAATCATGCAAGAATCGTGACTCTCAACACAGATGGACAGGAGTGGCTTCAACACACAAACCACAATTGAAGAATGACTTCAAACCTGCAGCTTAAAGTAAACCAGAGTTTCTCAACTCTGACCCTCAAAGGTCCCACTTTCTGGCCCACTTTCCTGCAGAGTTCAGCTCCAACCTTGATCAAACTCGCCTGGCTGTAACTTTCTAGTAATCCTGAAGACCGTAATTAGCTTGTTCAGGTGTGTTTGATTAGGGTTGGAGCTAAACTCTGCAGGAAAGTGGACCTCTAGCCAGAGCTGGGAACCCCTTAAGTAAATTGACAATGGTTACAAATATAACCACTTTGTAGAAAGTAGGTCATACTGGATTTGAAATTCACCAACACAACTGATCCTAATCATTTATAAAAGAGGCTGCCGCACTACTTGAGAAGATGCTACAGCGGGATAGCCATCCTTGCTCCTGAGGGCAACTATCCTGCAGAGTCCAGCTTCGACCCTAAGCAAACACGCATGAACCAGTCAACAAGGAGTTCAGGATTTTTTGAAAATTACAGACAGGTGTGTTAGAGCGGGAACTAAAATCTGCAGGAACGTATAGCTCTCCAAGCAACAGAGTTGGCTCCACCTGTGCTACAGAATGTACTGACAGATTTGGTTTTGTTGCTGAAGCATGCCCACTACTCTGCACATTTTCTATGTCTCCCTTAGGCTGGCCACGCACTAAACGATTTTCAAATCTTAACCGATTTTAAAACCATGGGAGACCACAGACATGAAGCCAGTTTCAACCGATTTTTCGCCTTATAATCCTCTGAGAACACACTAGACGATACGACCAGACCGTGAGACCACACACCTGTTGAATGATTTCACAGTGACACGAGATCTCACAGAGACTCGTGAGATCAAACGTGACTAGAGAACAAAAACAAATGGAGAACAATCGACGTTGTCAGCTGGTGTGCGTTCTGTTTCACAGTGAAAAACAAAGTATAAAAAAGAATATGGGAGATGTACTCTGCTTTCGTGGCATTTTTGTGGCTGCCAAGTTTCAGCTCAACATCCAGTAGGTGACACTTGCTCTCTCTCATTGGCTATCGCAGGTATCACGTCAGAGACAGCCCGATCAAGAATCGAAAATATCAAACATATTTGTTTGATAGTTCGGGAGCAGTTAAATAATCATAATGACACCACACAGTAGAGGATTTTTTGGCCAAAAAATAGTTTGCGACAAGTCTCAAATCATGTCACACCCCCCAATCGTTCAGGGGTGCAAATCGGCCTTAAAATCGACCTTAAAATCTTCTAGTGTGTGGCCAGCCTTATCTGACACACACGGTTCATTTCATGGAGCTCTTTTCTAATGAGCTGATGATCTGAATCAGGTGTTAAATAAGGGACATACAAAATGTGCAGAGCAGGGGTCCCCTGCTCCCAGGACCAGGATTAAGAATGAATGAATGAATGATGCATTTATATAGCGCTTTGTGCATTGCCGTACACCCAAAGTGCTTTACAATCATGTGGGGGGTCTCTCCTCAACCACCACCAGTGTGCAGCATCCACTTGGATGATGCGACGGCAGCCACAGGACAACGGCGCCAGTGCGCTCACCACACACCAGCTATAGGTGGAGAGGAGAGAGAGTCATAGAGCCAATCAAGTGGATGGGGATTACTAGGAGGCCATGATAGACAAGGGCCAGTGGAGGGAATTTGGCCAGGACACCGGGGTTACACCCCTACTCTTTACGAGAAGTGCCATTGGATTTTTAGTGACCACAGAGAGCCAGGACCTCGGTTTAACGTTGGTGCTTTTTACAGCATAGTGTCCCCGTCACTATACTGGGGCATTAGGACCCACACAGACCACAGGGTGAGCACCCCCTGCTGGCCTCACTAACACCTCTTCCAACAGCTACCAAGTTTTCCCAGGAGGTCTCCCATCCAGGTACTGACCAGGCTCAACCCTGCTTAGCTTCAGTGGGCAACCAGTCTTGGGCTGCAGGGTGATATGGCTGTGGCGTACCATTGCATTAGTATGAACATCAGTGGACACTCCAGGGTCTAGTCCTAAATGCTGCCCTCAGCCTCCCTTGACCACAAGTCCACACTTTGGTCACATAATACTGTTGACCAAGAATGTCAAACTCAGTTCCTGGAGGGCCACAGTCCTGCAGAGTTCTGCTCCAACACACCAACCTTTAGTTTTCAAGTAATCCTGAAACCTTAATTAGCTGGTTCAGGTGTGTTTAGAGCTGGACCTAAACTCTGCAGGTCTGTGGCCCTCCAGGAACTGAGTTTGACATCATAGACTGTTGAGTAGTAGTCCACTATGGATTCTGCAGCAATAAGGATTCGTAGCAGCCTGAAACACTTAAAGTTTATAAATGTAGTATTGAAGTAAATGTTTTTTGACTATGTTGTACATATTTTAGGTTGTGATGGTTTTTTGATTAGTCTTTCATTTAAATATTTGATTAGTTTTAAATGATCACTGTTCAGTTAGTATTGCATGGATTTGTTAGTGCTATTGACAGTTATTTGTAATGTAATGTTTTAATATTATGTGCACCTGCCCAGGGACTGCAGATGGAAATTAGCATTTGCTAACTCTGGTACAAAGCATCTTTTCATAAGATTAATGTATTTTGTACATTGTCCCTGACAAATAAACTAATAAAAAAAACAAAAAAAAAAAACAAGGCTCTCCTTTACACCTTCAGAGTCACCCTGCAAATTCTTCAGATCCAACCCTGGACGGCCTCTGCTCTTCAAAGTTTACATCAAACCCTGATTAATTTCACCTACCTGTAATTTTCTAGTAACTATGAAGATATTAATTAGCTTGTTCATGCATCTTTGATTAGGTTTAGAGCTAAACTCTGCAGGGCAGTGGCAGCTCCAGGGCTGGAGAATATGAACTACAGTGGTGGCCAAACTTAATAGAACACTAGTATTTTCACCAGCTAAAAAAATGGTTTTAAGTCAGATATTTCTATTTTAAAAAAAAAATGGTATAAAATGAGGATGCTGTCAAAAACAATGTCATATATAGATTTTCTTTATCAAATAACTTCTATTAACTAAATTAAATCAACATTTGGTGTGAGCATCCTTTGCGTTTGAAGCAGCTTTTGCCCTAGGTGCACTTGCGCATAGTTTTTCAGTTCTTCTGGATTTAGTCTGTCTCAGTATGTTCTATTTCTTCATGTCATTCCAGACAGACTGGATGATGATGAGATCAGATCTCTGTTTGGAGCACTGGCTGTTGTCAGACTCCTTGTGCAAACAAAAATCTCACTGGATTATCACAATTAATGGCAAAATGAATGTTTGGAAATGTAAACTGATATTTTTGACACACTACAGCAAAAGATAGAAATAACTGAATTAAAACCATTTTTTAGCTGGTGAAAATACTAGTGTTCTAATAATTTTGGCCACCACTCTATGTTCTAGTCTGGGGGATTTCATGAATGTACATGGAGGAGGCCATGAGACCTGTCAGATTCACCGTTTGGGAGAGAATCCAAAGAGCCCCCTCAGGAGAAATCACATTTTGGGGGCACATCGATAGGACCGAAAGGGCACTTTAGTGTTGGCGGTTAAAGGAGCAGGAGATCGAGCCCCCCGGCCTCTGCCCTATGCACACCACTGTCCTACAGTCTGGTGGATTTCACAAATATGCATGAAGAAGGCCACGAGATATGTCAGATTCACCATTTGGAAGAGAATCCAAAGAACCCAAGATGACCGCAGTGGTGCTAGAGCTGAAGCCGGTGCTCGGGCTCATGTTTCCACTGACTTTGTCTGTTGTGAAAGCTCTTCCCACCTATATCACGGTTTCTCTTGTTCGGTACCAGGATTTGGGCACTGGTCCAGAGTTTTTGGTTTGGAATAGCACAACCTCTGGAACAAGATTGGGCATTGGCTTCAGCACCAGCAGAAACTAGTAGAAGATGCCCCAGAATATCACTACTGTGACAACCCAACATAAGGCGCTTTCGCATAGTTCTAGGAACTTAGTTCTGGGAACTAGCCAGCAGGGTCATTCCTACAGAACCAAATTCTCCCTTGGGCCATTTTTCTGGTTGCATTCGCACCGGCATCAGGAACTCTGAAGCGGCCGACAGTGACGTCTTTATTCGCAGCATTTACAAACATCAACAACCGGTGAATGGAGGTGCTGTGTTCGAAGCTGTTTTTGTTGCATCATGGGTTTCGTGATAACGGGGGTGGAATGTAAAAGCACAATTTACGCATTTGAAAGAGCATGAAAATCTGACCCAATCTCCTATGACAACTTGTAGTGTTATCTTCAAGGCTGAGATGTTTACAAGGTTTTTTTAAAATGCAGAGTAGCCGGTGTTTTATATGCGTTTGGCCAATCAGCCTACACATTCATCACTGGTAGTTCCTATAGAACTGTTTTAGACCCTACTCTGATGTAGGAGCTAAATTAGTTCCCCCAAATGGAGTTCCTAAAACCATTCCTATTTCCTGCGGTGCAAACACGCCAAAAAGCGGGAACTTCCGCCAAGAGATCTAGGAACTTTGAAAAGGTCCCTCTGGTGCTATAGCTCCTTTTTATGGCTTAAAATGAATTAAAACCTGAAACATTTCCAGGGCTAAAGAGAATGTCTTTAGAGTACTTGGGATATGGACAAGTTTGGTACCAGAATTGAACTGGCCTAGACTGAGGAAGAGAAAACAGCCTTTATCTGTTCACTACCTTACAGTAACTACTCAGTCCTGAATACTCTGTTCTGAATTTCCAGAAAAGACTAGCCTGATGTTCTTGGTGCACTCATTGAAGTAGATCAAACAAGCAAGCACTCTGGGCTCATGGTGATAGCTCAGCTGGAGGTTTGGAGCCAGATTAAGCAACAGATGCACATGAGGAGAGCCGAATATCAAAGTCTTGAACCGTATCCATACCTATTAACCAGCCTGATGAATACCACGGCTTTTCCAGGATTCGTTTGAGGATGTAGCCCAGCTATGGGGAGCATGAAATGAGGGACATGAGCTATGAGCAGCACTGATGGGAAATCTCAGGCAAGGTTGATTAAGGTCTTCCCTGCAGCAGACAGCGCTGTGTAAGCAAGCCAGGAATTCCCCCTGCTGTATCTCATTTCACAGCCCTGTGTTCTGCTTCATTTGAATTTTACCATGTTCATACCTGCTAACCTGACCAATACTGCAAGCAGGGCCAATCATTTAGACAACTGGTGATGCTCTTCGATCTGTAACCATATCCATGCAATTTAAACACATTGGACATATATAGACTCATAGTTTTCAGAGTAATGACTATTTTTTGCAAACATCATTATTCACTGACAACAACTAAAAGCAGAAGAACGCACAGCATTTATATAATAAAACTGAGTGTTTTCAAAACCATCAGTCATTGACTGCAAAGGGCAAGCTGCTCCTTGGCATTAACCACTGACTGCTTCACCACAGAGTGAGAGCAACACATCCATCATGATCTCTGGGTTCACGCAGAGGCTCAGTGAGACTAATATTGAGTCAGATGATGAGAAGAATTAAAGGTTAGTCATTTCGTTAAATGGCAGCAAGTCATTTGGGTTTAAGCATATGTTTTCAATTCTAAGAGTTAAGCTGACATTACTATTTCAGGTCCAAAGGAAAGCTGAACTTTTTTTTTTTTAAAGAATTCCAAAATGATCACACTGGTAGCAGTTTTCTTTGTAACAAGAACAAAAGTACCAGTTCTAAATAAAAGAATGCACAGGACAAAAAAAAAGAGACACACATGATAGCAATACTTGGTCAGTACTGTGGGTTATAATCTCACTAGAGGCAATGTCTTAAATCCCAAAAAACTTGTTTTACACTGACATCTGCTGTTGAGTCTATAATATTTCTATTATGAGCACACAAACCTGACTGCACATTTGCCATGAAATCAGGGCATTGCTATGAATTTGCCTGAATGGTTTTAAGCAGCTGTCAAAATGTGCCAGTTGGTTGTTTCTGGGTGGCTTATTATTATTATCCACCAGATGACATTTCCAAATTAAGCCTGATCCATTAGAAACCCTGTCCTCAACAAGCCACATAATTTGTGGTTTCATTCATGTTTAAAGCCAAAACAGTTACACTAGTTGCCTGGCAAAGTTTGGCTATTTTTAATGGTAAGCCTAGAGGGTAATAAAAGCCCTAAACTTTAATTAGCACACACAACCAAAGCCAATCAACAGACTGCAGAGAACACTGGGTTGATAGTGTACACAGTGTGCTTTCTGAAATATATAGCATATCCTGACTGCTCACATTCACAGTGCTCATTTCACCACTGCTAAATGTGGTGTCAGCATTTCTAAGACAGAATCAGAAAGGCAGGCTTGATTAAGACACATTTCTTTACTCATGTACTCATAGAAGTCGTATAAACCAATTTTTAAAAAAGAAAAAAAAGACAATCATTTTTGCATGTTCTAAAAGTATGGGTGCAATTCTTTTTTACATAATTTTAATGTACTGTGCAGACTTTTAATGTTGTAATATACAAATCAATTTCAGCCATAATATTGATTACGAGTTCATATACAACACATTTACAGCTATATGACCACCATATAACAGACCTGTATAATAAACCTATCAGTTAACACCAGTATTGAACAGTATTGAAACTGAAGTTCAGAAATGTTTGAGCTTAAGGTATCATTGCTGCTTCATATTTGCAGTTCTACTAGTCTACCGGTATCAACAACATGGTGTCTAATGTATGATTAATTTTGCAGCTCATCTAAGCGGTTTGTTGTTAACCTTTGGAGTGACTTGACAAATCTGAAGGAGTTGAAATGTACAATGTACAAGACTTCTAAAGCCAAAATTATATTACAGTAAGATGCAAAAAAAACCTTCAGTCATCAAAATGTCATTTTTACACCTTACAAATGAAATAACCTGGATTTATTAAGAAATGTAAAGTAGTGTTAGTGCTAGAAATATATCACAAGAATCAAAATTAAATCTTATATCACTTTTTCCCACCCTATCCGTGAGCTCATCCTCCTTCATTATGAACTAAAGGTCCGGAGGGGAGAGGCTAGGGAATGTTACATTCACTTAAGCCACTTCATACTGTATCTAACCCTGCAAAACTACAGAGATGGACCTACAGGTGCTGCTGAGAGCCTCTGACCTCCCTTCCCACGTGGATGGCACTGGGTTTGCGAGCGAGAAAATAAATTATATAAAGAAATGAGAGAAAAAGGGGAAGGGTAGAGCAAAGATCTTCACTTTGTCGACGCCCAGATGATAATGGCGATAATGCCGACCACTAAGGCAAGGACCACTGCCAGGATGCACATCTTCTTACGAGACTTTTGCTAAGGTGGGAGACAGAAAATATTGTCATTACTGTCATCTAAAATGCCACAGCTGTGTTTGTGTGTAATGCTGAAGCTTTTCCTGTACCTGATAGTGAGCTGCTCTCTGGAGTTGCTCAGCTCCTCTCTCCACATGCACTTCTGCACTCTCCACATTAGCTTCTATGCTATCTGTAATCACACATAATTACTAGCATGTAGATTAGAGATTACAAACTTTTTAGACAATATGACAACCTTATGTTAAACATACTCAGTTTACATTAAAAAAAGGAAAAAAAAAATTAACATTGATTGTTTTTCCTTTTTTTAATGATTCAGATGCTTTGACACTGGAGCAAACTCAGAAGAAATATGTGTTTATATGACCATATAGAAATATGAGACCATATAGAAATATGAGACCATATAGCCATTTAAACAAAAAAATATACCAAAAAAAAATAATGTGACAAAATATTATTGCTGCAGTCTATTTAAAAGTGTTTAATTAATTTGAATGAATTATTAAACATTTTAATATATATGTATTTAAATTCTAAAATATTTAATACACCAATTTTTAATATTAAAATTATGAAAAAGTGGTTTGAATGAATGATTCAATGACTCACTCATAAATCCTTCACTTGTTTCATTACTGGATGAATCAGCGTTTTTAAACAAATCTCTTGAATGAATGATTCAATGAGAAATACATATTTTAACAGTCACGTGGCAAAACAATGCAATCGACAAACTAATTTTTGAATTTGAAGCACCAGTTACTTTCAAAAGGGGCTTTGCTCTATTTTGATCGCTACCATCAATGTTTATGTCTGAACTATAAACTTTCATCCCAGTATTACTGTGATAATATGACTGTAAGAGAAATAATACTGTGCAGTTGAAAAGACTGTTTGTAAAGTTGTTTGAATCAAGATTGCGATGTTTAAACGATTACTGTTCATCATGAAATATTATTAATATAAAAATTATTCTTACACTTACATAAAAAAAAAATCAGTACGGATTTTACAGTTTTGATCATTTTGACAATTTAGAGCCCTTATAAATTTGTGTATTAAATATGATAGTGTGCTCCTTGGAAGAAAGTCATACAGGTTGTGTGAATAATGCATGAATAAATGACAGAATTTCAGTTTTTGGCTGAATTATCAACATATAAATAGCAGCTGTGTGGAGAAGCATAATTAAAGAATTGTACTCACCTATCATTTCACCCTGATCATGGATCATCACTGCAAGATCCTTGAAAATCTGATTCACATCCAAAATGTCTGACTGCAATCACAGGAGAGGTACAAAATTACAGACAACAGCACAAATGTGTAATGAAATGCACTGTATTTTAACAGCAGGTGTAAACAGAGTCAATGTATTGTATAATGGCAAACCTCTGTCTTAAGAGGTTAGTTTGCATATATACACTACAGGTCAAAAGTTTGGAATAATTTTTGAAAGAAAACATTCAAATTAGGGCTGTGTAATCAATCGAAATTGAATTTCAATCGCGATTTGAGATGTTGCAATTTGCTAATCGCAAAGCCTGCGAAGTGAACGTGATATCTCTCTGTTCCAGAGCATATTATGCATGACTGCCAGCCTTGAGTGGCAGTCTTACTAACCAACTGAGTAAGCGCACCTTCGTTCTCAATCAGCACTGCTCTAGCCAACTGCATAAACACCCACCCTTAAAAAAAAAAAAAAAAAAAAAAAAGCGGGAAAGACAGAGTGTGTGATTATGGCGTCTACAGGGTCAGATCGATAGCAAATTAATACTAAAGAAAAACTAATGAGATTACTTCGGCTTCGAAATGACAGACACCAAACAAAAAAGGTAACGTTAATTTGCAAGAGCTGTGTCACAACACCTATCAAGAGCTCCCTTATCGGTTCTGCTTTCAGTACTGGAGAATAAAGATACATTCTTAGATGTTTTTATTAGTGCATGAACGCTATTCTTACACATTTTATCTCCCCAACAGATTCTAATTTGAAATAAGTTTATAATGCATGTTCGCTATTCCCAATTCAGAAGACCGCGCACACAGCCTGTGTCTCTGAACGCTTCTCACACTCACTCCTCTCTGCCGCGTCTCACGGACGAACCGTTTACACTTGCCACACACACGCAGCCTGTCTCGTAATGCTCATTTATACTCATGGTCTCGTGCCGAGCTCTGCACCGCAAGTCTCTACGAGCGCATCTGGAAATATGGACGAGGCTTGACGCACGCACGCAACCTGTGTCAGCTCGCGCCTGACACAGGTTGTGTTTAAAACAAATGTAAATTGAGTCTAACTGCTTTGCTAATTTCACTTGGATGAAATGAAACATTCAGCACATTTTCCACTTGTTCCGAAAATCCCAAGTTCTTAAAAATGAACAAAGTAGCCTGTAACCTATGTAATACAGTTCTTTATTTACACAAACTAATCTTCCCTGTGAAATTCAGTAATTAAGTAAATTCTGCAAAAGTAGTAATACCATTATAATATTCCCTGCTGAAAAACAACAACAACAACAGAACCCCTCCCAAAATGTGAATTATATTGGTTTTATTGTAAACTATAATGGTATTTGATGGATTCTATTGGTGAGATATAATCTGGCAGATGGGAAACAATAGAACAACAGTAATTCCTATTGGAATAATGCCCAAAACACAATACAAAAAGGAATTTTGTAACTGTTTTAATGGAAACCATAAGAATTTCTGTGATGGTTTCTATTTTTTTTTTTTTTCAGCAGGGTAACGATACCCATACTGTGCTGCACACTATTGACAATATTAAGCTGAAGCTTGACTTTGCAAAATTAAAATCGCAATATCTGTCAAAAAATTTTAAATTAAAAAGCCCTAATTAAAATATTAGAAATTTTCTGATTTGGTGCTTACATTTCTTATTATTATCAGTGCTGAAAAGAGTTTTTGCTACTTAATATTTTTGTTGAAACCATGACACATTCAAAGGTTTGGGGTAAGAGAATGCATTAAATTAATTATAAGTGACCATAAAGACAAAGCTATTTCAAATAAATGCTGTTCTTTTAAACTTTGTGTTCATCACATAATCCTATAAAATCCTTATAATATGTCATAGTTTCCACAGCAATATTAAGCAACAAAAACGTGTTTTCAACATTAACAATAAAAATAACCATTATTAATAATTGAGCATTAATAATAATTGACAATAACTGAGCAGCAAATCAGCATATTAGAATGATTTCTGAAGGATCATGTGACACTGAAGACTGGAGTAATGATGCTGAAAATACAGCTTTGCATTAATTTGGAGTAATGAATCAAAAATAAATATATTAAAATAGAAAAGAGTTTCTTATAAATTGCAATAATCCTTTTTTTACTGTATTTTTCGTCAAATAAAACCAGCCATGATGAGCAGAAAATATTTTTTTTTAAATTAAAAGCGAAGAAACATCTTAACTATCAAATCTTAATTATCCCAAACTTTCAACCAGTAGTGCAAGTTCTTCAGCACTTTCTGTTTCAAACACAGATGCACTGACAAATTGATTAGGCAAAAAAAAGAGGAAGAATGGAATGTGTGTGAATGTGTGGCAGGCAGTGCGGGCAGGAAAAGAGGAATTAACCTCAAGTTGTTGAATGGCAGTTTCTCTTTCTTTAATGAGCTCCAGGTCCTCCTCTGTTATGGCCAAATCTTCTGTCTGAGTGGTGGTCTTACCCCAATCATCATTACTGCACACACAGAAACACGCAGGATGTTTTCAGCTCTTATGCTTTATGTACTCAGTGCTGGGAGCTCATAAACAGGGATTGAGACATGCTCTGAGACATACTTATCAAAGGAGACCAGCTGCTCTTCATGACCTCCATCTTCAGCCTGCAGTAAATCACAACACAAAATCACTTCACTGAACAGCACTGTATGAATATTTGAAGCATTAAAAACAGCACAGACATCCCATTTTACTCAGTGACGCTTCGAGGGAATAAGAACAGTCATGGGTAAAATGTAATAAAAGTAGAGCAGAATTAATTTTATCCACTGGGTATCACTTGAATGGTGTAAAGTTGATGTTCCAGAATGGACAGAAGCTTGAATTCAAATAATATATTTTATTCAGTTAAAAAATATATATGATAAATGTCTTTTTGATTAGATGGACATAAGGGTGTGGAATGAGACAACATTAGATTGTGAATGATTTAAATGTCTCCACAATCTGCCTTTACAGAGAGAATGTTATTACAGTGCACATTTTCATCACTTGCAGTTCTATGCCTTGTGTGTGTTTTTTTTGTTTTTGATTATCATCTCTATCATTCAGCTGACATTAAAGATCTCTGTCAACACAAGCGTTTATTATTTGCATGCATTTTAAAGCCTTGCCAGTTAAAAACACACAAAATTATGTCAGAAAAACAGTGTTCACATAATAAACACAGTCAGTTGTGTTTTAAGTGAACATAAACAGTTGGGAAAGACGCATTTATATCAGTATGTTGGATCTGTACATTAGGTCTTAAAGTGACAGCAGCCTAATATACATGCTGTTTAATGTGTTGTTATTGTTAATCTAACAATTTTTAATAAGAATTAGTGTTTCTTTAAGACTATGAAGTGTTTTATTTTTACATTTGATTATTCAGTTTCTTACTTGAATGAAGATTAACAGTTAATTTCATTTGTATCTTTCTTATATTGTATTTGTCCTATTGTTTGTAATTTGTATCCTTGTTTTTATTTTAATAGAAATGATAAAAGAGTGAAACAACATATCACCCACCAATTCCTTGACCTAATGTGTGTTATTTTTTTCTTTTGTGTGTTTTTTTTTTTTACCTTGCAGGGCTATATATATTTATATCGTTATAAAGATGTGCCATTGATTATTAAGATTTAATGAAACCATTAAAATGGAACCAAGAAAATTAATGGAAAACACAGATTCACCCAATTTGGTAAAAATAAAACTGAATTTGAAAAAAAGAAATAAAATGTATTTCATAGGGCATTAAAAATGTAATTTACTTTTAATAAATTGCTGTTAAATTGTGTAAGTTTCATGATTTCAATTAATTAGACATCCTTTTTGATTAATCTTTTTTAATTTAACCATCAAAACAGAGTCTAGAAAAATTAAAACGGAAAAACAGAATCCAGAAGAATTTACAAGGAAAAAAAATCAAACAGATTTCACAGGGCTCTACTACAGTTTGGATCAGAGTTAATGTGGAAAACATTATTCCTGAAGTGTATCTTACTGAGAGTCGAGACCCTGCTCGGGCTCTGGCCACCGACTCCTTCTCCTTCTCCGCGGCTCGACGCTGCACCGCCTGGAAGTTGTTGAGAGCTGCGGAGAAATCATTCATCAGCCGGTCCTTCTGGATTTTTTGCTGTCTCTGTTTAAAGAAGAAGTTCAATGAGTTAGGACAGACAATTCAGAGAATATAAGAACTGCAAAAAACAACCTTCCCGTTTTTATTTTCATTTCCTTATGCTTTATGTCAACACATTTCTCTGGAGGTTAAAAGCGAGTCTGCACATACAGTCGCACCTGTTCTGACATGGAGGCAGGTAGAGAGAGTGAGCCGAGGTCTTTCAGGTGTTTGTTGGTCTCCTTGGCCAGCTGGTTTGTGTAGTGCTGCACCTGCTGACTGTAAACAAATCACACGTACTGAGAATACAAGAGCACAAGAGGAACAGGAAATGCATAGCCATAAATAAATCGAGAACTAAACACACTCACAGTCTCTCCCGCAGGTCGCTGGTGTCTTGTTTTGTTCCCAGTTGGTTTACCATGTTCTTGATTTGTGCCGCTAATGTACAAAACACAAATCACGCCGTAAAGGCAATGCAGGTTTTTCACAGCAGACAGATAAGGACAATACTGTGAATCTCATGAAATGTCCAAATCATATTTTTGATTCACATCAAAACATAAGTACTAAATAAATAAAAAAAGAAATAATATTTTGTGTAAGAAAATAGAAGAAAAAGTAAGATCAGCAAAATACAATTTTTTTGCATAACAGTATTGTGAATAGAGAGCAACAGTCTGTATAAAAGAAAAACTACAATTAATCAGAAATAAAATCTCATTCATTCCATTAATAATATTAAGAGTTCAGATTATTGATCCATGACTTATGCTGGCATTCAAAAGTTTAGGTCATCCCTTTTTTTTCTTTTGAAAAATTAATACTTCTATTCAGCAAGCTTGTACTAAACTGATCAAATTCACAGTAAAGACATTTATAATGTCAAATAAATAAAAATGCAGTAAAAACAGTAATATTTTGAAATATTATTACAGATTAAAAGAATGTTTGTCTATTTGAATACATTTTAAAATGTATTCCTGTGATCAAAGCTGAATTTTCTGCATCATTACTCATTGTCACATGATCTTTCAGAAATCATTCTAATATGATTTATCAGTTATCAACTCAATTATGAACAATTGTTATTATCAATGTTGAAAACTGCGTATTTTTTTAGAAACCATTTTTTTCAAGAATTCTTTGATGAATAGAGTTCAAATTTAATCTGTTCTTTTGTAACACTATAAAAGTCTTTACTGTCACATGCAATTTAAACCTTGCTACATAAAAGTAATAATATATATATATATATATATATATATATATATATATATTTTTTTTTTTTTTTTTTTTTTTTTTTCTCATACAGACGATTTGCGTATGATGAAGACATCTTGTCGTAAAATGGAGCGGAAGTGGCGTCTTTCTGGTTTGACTGTTAATTATGAAGCTTGGAAAGATTGTTTACAAGAGTGTAAGGCTAGAATTGTTTCTGTTAGATCGGATTATTTTTCTAAGATGATTGATGACAACCAAAGAAATCCGAGACAACTGTTTAACTCTATTAACAAATTGCTGAAGTGTAATAGTTCTTTACCTGTTACTGCTTCAACTCATCTTTGTAATAAGTTTCTTGACTTTTTTGCTACCAAGATTGATAATGTACGCAAGGGTATTTGTGCTTCTACTTCATTGTCGTCCTCTTCTGTTAATGTTTCTTATTCTGGTACTGTTTTTTCAAATTTTTGTACACTTGATTCATACTCTCTCCAAAAGGAGGTTTCTCAAATGAAGCCAGTCACTTCTTTACTTGATCCCATACCTACTAGTCTGTTTCAGTCATGTTTTGCTTCCTTGTGTCCTGTTGTTTTGAGCATTATAAATGACTCTTTGTGTACTGGGGTTGTCCCGCCAACTTTTAAAATTGCTGCAGTTACCCCAGTACCAAAGAAGACAAATATTGATTATGAAAACCTTTCAAATTTTCGTCCCATATCCAATCTTCCCTTTCTTGTTAAAATTTTGGAGCGAGTGGTTGCTTCTCAGTTAATTTCTCATTTGACTGAAAACAATCTTTTTGAACCTTTGCAATCTGGCTTCCGCAAATTCTATAGTACTGAAACAGCACTGGTCAAGGTTACTAATGATTTGTTAATTGCTTCAGATTCTGGTTATCTTTCAATCTTGATCCTTCTTGATCTCAGTGCCGCTTTTGACACTGTAGATCATTCGGTTTTAATTACTCGTCTAGAAACTGTTTTTGGGGTCTCTGATACTGCACTTAATTGGTTTAAGTCCTACCTCTCTGATCGTAAGCAATTTGTTTCCATGGGTGGATTTAGGTCTAAAATTGGTGTTGTGCAATCTGGAGTCCCTCAGGGATCAATTTTGGGCCCCTTGCTTTTTAACATCTATATTTTTACACTTGGTCAGCTTTTGAGATCTCTTGGTCTAAAATTTCACCTTTATGCAGATGATACTCAGATTTACATACATACTAAACCTAATGATACTGTGTCTGTTGATTTTCTTTCCACATGTATTTCTAAGATAAAAGAATGGATGTCACAAAATTTTCTTTGTCTTAACAGTGAAAAAACTGAGGTTATGCTCATTGGTTCACCCCACCAATTACGTAAAGCTGGGTCGGTTACTTTGTCCGTTGATGGTTCAATTATGGAGTTTAAAACAAAACTAAAGAATTTGGGGGTTATTTTCGATTCCAATCTAACTTTTGAGCCACATGTTCAAAACGCTGTTAAAACATCTTTTTTTCATCTCAGAAATATTGCCAGACTACGTCCAATGCTGTCCTTTCCTGTTGCTGACAGGTTGATTAACACTTTTGTGTTTACCCGGATTGGTTATTGTAATGCCTTTGTTGGCTGGGGCGTCAAAAGCTACCCTAAACAAATTGCAGGTAGTGCAAAACTCGGCTGCTAGAATCCTTACTAGAACTAGGATGAGAGATCATATTACACCGGTCTTGGAGTCTTTGCATTGGCTTCCTGTTAGTTTTAGGGTTGATTTTAAAATTTTGATGCTTACTTACAAGGCTTTACATGGGTTGGCACCTCAATGTTTTTCTGAGCTTTTAATTCCTTATACTCCAACACGTGACCTTCGCTCATCTGAAACTGGTTTTCTAACTGTTCCTTTAACCCGTTTAAGATTGATGGGCGATTCTTCATTAGCTCCAAAACTGTGGAAATCTTTACCGATTGAGATAAGGCAAGCTAAAACTCTTAGCACTTTTAAATCTCGCCTTAAAACTCATTTTTTTAGGGTAGCTTTTAATTAAACATTTGTATTATTTTTATATTGTTTTATTTGTAGTGTTTTGATTGTATTTGTTTTTTTGCTTATTTTATTTCTTTTTTATTGTGTATGGTTTTATTTGTTGTTGTAAAGCGCTTTGAGATCTTCATTTAAAGGCGCTATAGAAAATAAAGTTTATTATTATATTATTATTATTATTACTTATCCCAAAATTTTCAATGGAATTTTATTATGGTTCAATAATACTTCACAATATTACTGTTTTTACTTATTTTTGATCAAATTAATGCAGCATTGGTGAGCAGAAGGGACTTTCAAACATTTGAACAAACCTTACCAACACTAAACTTCTGAATAGCAGTGCGTGTCTCAACAAGTCAGAGATTATTATGAGACATAATAATCTCAGAGCTGACTGACTTGTTTCATGGATCAGAATTCCTTATTGAACAAATGTTTGAAATCACAATGTAGAAAACGACTGAGAAAATGGTAACGAAGGTTACTTCCGTGCCATGAAATAATCACAATGCCAAAAATCCTACAAACAGGCTTCCTTTTCTTTACATAAAATACGCAGAGCTTAATCATCACGGACCTTTCACTAAGTTGTCAAACAGACCTTATATACTCCTTGGTAGTATCATTATTGCATTTTCAGCTCAACATCACAGTAATGAACAGCAGAGATCCAGACACTCACTGTTCTGTGTGATCTTTTGAATGTTGGAGCTGCATGTCTGGATCAGGCTGCTGAAGTCCTTTGGCGGGGCGCGCTGCTGCTCTGTCCTTCCGTACGACATGACTGCGGGATATTCAGCTGGCTCTGACGGACGTCTCGGGACAAAGGGTGGAGGAAACTAGAGCAGGAAGCGTATCAGTGCCTGAAAATGCTGAGGACAGAGAAACATTCTGTTAGAACATACACACTAATATTTCAATGACCTGAAGTGGTCAGCAGTTATAGCATTACAGATTATAATGCCTTTGTCATTACAGTCGCCTGTGCCTTTGACTTGAAGCATGAGGAACAGTGTGTAACGTCACCTTACATGCCTGGCAATGGTTAGATAACCAGATAAACACATCATGACGGTAAACAGCGTGGAGCAGAGTAGTAATCTAGGTATGAGTGTGCTCTTAAAAGCTTACATACTCTAGTGTGTATTGACTGAACCACTTTCACTTGATGTGATGGTGAGCATACGGTTGATGATTTATACAGGAAAGTACTAAATTAACAGTCTGGCACATGCGTAAGACACATAAACATGATACAGACACAATGCAGTGTCAAACTGCTTACTCACATTACAGTGTCAACAGATATACTTCACCAGCATCACACTCAGTTTAGTTCAGCCTGCTGTATAACAGTGAATACAGAGCACTAGTATGGTTATTTAAGGCAGATGAAAGCGAGTTATGGAAGATTATTAATATATAGAGCTTTTAACGCGACTGTAGTAGTTTTTTTGTTATATTACTAGTATATGTTAATTTTCTGTTTTTAAGTGAACAGCTATAATAAGAAAGACTGTCATGTCAGTCATAACTGACCCCAGATCAGTGAATGCTAAGCTAGTGAGCTTACTAACTAAACACTCGCACTAAAGCAAAATACCACTGGAAACGGTTGTTTCATGATTAAATAATTATGTTTTATTTATTTAAATTCTACAGGCTGTTTACTCGTAAATAACAAAGAAAACTAACGTTACAACACAAACAAAAACCCCGTTACAGCACAAAACAACACCCGTCAACAGTATTAGCATTAAATAAACTGACACAAAACACCACACGCTGCATTAAACCATCCGCGCTGAAGCTCGTCTGACATCTAGAGTCGCTTTCCTAGCCGTTCAGATGATATATTAACGCAGTCAGAGCGATGTTTTTGCTAATTCTGATGAATAAATATAATGATCTTACTTCAGCTCAGGGCCGCTCCTCACTCGGGACTTCCGGTCTGATGCACTTTGTACTTCCGCTAAGGGGCAGAGCCTTCAAGAGCACGTGATGGCACAGAATCCCACCAGAATGCAAGTAACTGAATTCTAAACTAATAAAAACTATAAGTCTCTTTCTCAATCTCTTTACATTTATATAAATAACCGTCTTATTTTATTTCATTTTATCATTATTTACCATTGATATTTTATTATTATTAACCTCTGTGTATTTATTCCATTTTTATATGTATTTTTGTTGTATACACTGTACTCAATCTCTAATAAACTAATTATAACTCTTATAATTAAAATAAGAGTTTTTGATATGTTAAAAATGAGTTGATGTTTTTTATAAGAAAAATGATCATACTATTATTTTTTATGATTAATTAAACCTGTTGCAATCCACTCACCTATTTATTTATTTATTTATTTATTTATTTATTGTAAGTTAATTTGACCATTTTTTATTTTATTTTATTTTATTTGGATTTGTTGGATGTACAAAGCTAAATGGATAAAAAAATATCAAATGCTTCAAAATGGTTTAACTGTTTTTTTCCCCCCTAACTTATATTTTATTTTGATGTATATTTTATTTGGATTTGTTAAATGTACAAAGCTACATGAATAAAAAAAAAAGGGTAATGCTTCAGATATTTCTTAATGGAAAAACAAGACATTGCTGTTTAAACCAGAACTGTATGAGAACATACATATTTCAGTTATTTATTTTTCTAAACTTATGGCGCACTATACACTTTTCCCATCAAACAAACCTGAATTTATTTAATTTACACACATCTACAAATCACATACAGTAGCCTACTGCATAAGCTGCTTTCATTAAAAAAAAAAAAATCAACTAATGTTTATATTTTTAATTCATCCCCAGTTACCAATGGGTTCTTTGTAATATAAACAAATAGTAAATATGAACAAATGAGAGTACATATACTCAGTCCATCTCCTCATACTGATAAACTGGCTCTGGGAGGTAACACGACACGCTACAGGTGACCCCGTCCCATGACTCAGGAGGCTGGAAGAAACAGCCCATCAGAGCACTGTACAGCTCCTCACTCTGGTCCATAAATCTCTCATTTGCCTCCACCACATTTATCTCAGAGTCTGGATCTGCAACACAGAGAAACAAAACACAGGCTGAAGACACCTCATTTACTGGAATTAAGGGTTTTATGTAGTGTAAAGTGTAATTATGATGAAATCATGCTACAGTTAAAAGCTGTGTTAAGTGCATTTATGGAGTATTGAGCCCAAAAATGTCTGATCTAATATGCAAATAAAACTTACACTCTAGGCCATCATCTTCTATCTCTTCAACCTGCAATTACAAAAACAGTAAATAAAAAAACTTTAAAAATTAAAAATATATTATACAATGATGCAAAGAACACTGGATATAATTTATGCCAACTGGTAAACTGATAACAGTTAATGAAACAGAATTCAGTCCTTACTGATTGGTTCAGGCACATTCGCATGACTTGAAAAACCACACAGAAATAAGATCACATCTACCTGTGCAATGTACTGTGAAGGATTTAAGTAGCTGTAATCATAGTTCCAGTCATATGCAGACAAACGGCTGGTGTACTGTGGGTAATAGTACTGGTTCAGATACAAGTTATGGCTGTTGTAGCTTTCAGCATGGAATTGACCATTTTGGTTCTCAGACGACCCTTTCTTCTTCCTAGTGGATGGAAGGATTAGACATATTAATGCCAAAGTTTTGTGTTAATACTGTATGTATTGCTCAAAAGGGATCTGGTTAAACTCCTAACTTAATGATGCCTCACTACACTTTACACTGAGTAATTTTATATACCATGTTCAAAAAGTTTGAGGTCTTTAAGATTTTTTTAATGCTTCTGAAAGACGTCTCCTTATGCTCATCAAGGCTGGATTTGTTTGATCAAAATACAGTAAAAACATTATTACAATTAAGTGTTTTCTAAGATTGAAAAAAGTGTTTCCTATTGTAATATATTGTAAAATGTAATTTATTCCTGTGATCAAAGCTGAATTTTCAGCATCAGTCTTCAGTGTCACATGATCCTTCAGAAATCATTCTAATATCCTGATTTGCTGCTCAAGAAACATTTCTTATTATTATCAGTTAAAGTTAAAAACAGATATTTTTGTGGAAACTGTGGTACATTTCACAAAACAAAGTTCAAAAGAATAGCATTTATTTAAAACCGAAATCTTTAACATTAATAATGTCTTTACTGTCACTCAATTTAATGTGTCCTTTCTTTTTTTTTTTTAATTCGTACTGGGCTCAAACTTTTAAACAGTAGTGTATTTTTATCAAAAGCACAGTTACTGTCAAGAGAAAAGAGAAACAAACGAGGCCACACTGATGTAAAAGTCACATAATTTCCTCTCATAACCAACACTCACAGTTTATTTGCAGCCAGACTGAGGCGTAAAGGTTTCTTCCCGAGTCCAGAAGCACCCTGGAGTTCTGCCAGAGCCCGTCTCTGCTCTCTCTCGCTCTCAAAGCTCACAAAGCCACAGCACCTGCAAACAACAGCAATCAGCAGGAGGAAATGTATAGAAATGAAGAGGAAAACATCTGACGGGAACGTATTCATCAGGTCTCACTTTGAGTATCCACTGTTGTCCAGAACAATCTTCCCACTGCAGCAGGATGGAAAATGATAATGAAAGAACTCATACAACATGCCATCATCCACATCCGGGGTGAGATCCGACACGAAGAGGGAGAAAGTAGAGCTGTAGGGAACAGCAGTGAGACGGCGCTGAGAACATCATCATTAAAGGATAGATCAAGGTAAAGAAGCAAATTGAGTTCTTCTGCTAAGTTACCAAATCTATAGCAATTCATTAACTCTCACCAAACTGACTGAACTCTATTTTCACCTGTGGACTGCCGACTGATGAGCACTTCCTATCTGCAGTGTTGCAGTTCTTGAGTCCAGACTCAAATCTTGGCCTCAGAATTCAGACTTGAGCTCATGTTTGGTTTTGTCTAGACTTGAGTGCTACAACGGAGTGGATACAACACTATCGGAGTGGCAAGATACTACTAAACCCAATGTTACAACAAGGGTGATGTAAATACATGGCAACTTGACACCCTTTTTTGTTTTGGATTGGCAAAGAATCTTAATCTTAAGAATATAAGAGCCTTAAAAAAGCAACACATTTTATACTAAAATTAAACCCTGAGCTCAAAAGCTCCTGGAAGCAGCATGTCAGAATTGATTCTTACTGTAGGTTTATTTAAGCTGATCGTGTTGAACACTTGATCTTGATCAGTCTTGTTATATCCAAGCTTCACTTCTTCTTTCTGCCCAGCACACAGGATGTTCTTTGAATAGTTGGTTGCTCGCAGCACTAGAATGCACCAGTCATTTCAAACCTATTTTAACCCATAGCAGTCTACCAAAGAAAGAAAAAATGCATTTCTTACCAGCTGTCCCCATGCTTCCCGTAGGTGGCACGACTCAACTTGAACCTTTTAGGCTGTAACATCACATCATAATTAAAGGTTATGATAGTACAGTCTAACATTTTATTGCATGAAATTTTCTGATATTTTGCATATGAACTTGTCGACACTTAAAGTGAGCATAATAGTGACTTCTTGTGAATAATTACAGGAGCAGCACCAGGCAAAGGTTTTCCATTCACTTTGCGGAGGCATCTCTCGACTGATGTCTCATCCATCAGCTCCACAAAGCCATAGCCTGCATTTTGCCTGGGAAGATGAACAACAACCTGACACTTAATGATGGACAGATATATAGATAGATAGATAGACAGATAGATAGATAGATACTTTACCCAGTTATTTTATCTCTAATCACTCTGACTCTTATCACTGTTTCTCCCATATGAGCAAAAGCTCTGGAGATGAACTCTTCATCCATGTAGGGCTCCAGCTACACATACAACACACATCACAAACATACAGTCTGTTACTGTTAATGTGTTCTCGTTTATCTTTGTACAAAATGTAAACAAGCCCTACACGTCTTCCTACAGATAGAGATTTTGTCTGCCAAACTCACGTTGCCCATCCAGAGGCTGTTCATTTTGCGTTCGTACGTTCTTTGGGTTCATTCGAGGTTTTTACTGTTTCTTTATTAATGTTTGTAGAATGTGTTTACAGTGCCGGCGAATTATTCATTTAGTTTTTCCAAACAGGCGTTTCTTTTTGATTTATTGGGATGCAAATACAAGTGGAGAGACTCACAGCACGTGCAAGTGTTTATAAAAACTCATGTTGTCTCATAGCGCCATCTAGAGGCGAGAACCAGAACTGACCTGGCATCAGTGTGTTTAATGTGCAATATCATTTTCTATAAATAAATCATTCCACAGGCGCAGAATGGTGGAAAATGATGTCCTCCATTTATATATATATATATATATATATATATATATATATATATATATATATATATATATATATGTTTGTTTGTTTTTTTAAATATGACATATATGGACAACTGACACAAATTTACAAAAATCAAGTTAATTAATATAAGAGGCAATATAAAGAATTCATGTAATAACTTTACAAGTGTTTTGTATGTTCTTCTCTATTGAATGACATGTGTATCCCAGTCTAACCATCTAAACTTCACTTAGAAAATAAAACAAAAAATGTTTTTAAAAAGTGTCATTACCTAACTTCGTGTTACTCTTGAAAAAAACGTTTTGGAGAAAAAATATTTAAAAAAAAAAAAGAAAAAAAGAAAAAAGAAAAATTACATGTTTTTTGTGAATTTATTCTGTTCGTATCATTAATGTCTGCATTTTCCTGTTAAAATAAGGGCAAATTAAGGTTGAATTGTCAAACCCGAAACAACCAATACCAAACAATCCACGGCTTTGGACATTTGTTTTATTTTTATGCATATTGGTTTGATATTTTCCTGAATATAGAGAGAGAAAAATAAGGTGCAAATATGCCAAAAAAGCACAGCTCAGCAATATTTTTGAACTATTACCTCCTCATTTCAGTGAAATCAAGTTATAGTTGCTGAAATTGTAATGGGCCCTTTTCACATTTGCGGGGTTCTCAGAAGAAGTCATCGACTTCTATTGGGATAAATGGGATATGACAATTTTTGTATCTGCATTTGCTCTAATACCAAAATAAATATTCTGTGACAGCATTTCCTCAACTTTCCAAAAGAAAGAAACATTTTAGAGAGATTGATTACAAGCGATCAGTATGAAAAATGACCAATATGAAAATATTGTTTTGAAAAATAAGTTTTCATGTTATTAGATTTTTAACAAAAATTTAATTTGTACTAATGGGGTGTTTTGCCCCACCCATGGGGTAAATGCCCTCCAGTCTTACAAAGCACTTTGCTTTTATACATTTACAGCAAATGTAGTTTTAGCTTAAAATGAAAAAGAATATAATCAATAATAATGAATTACAAAATCATAATAGCCTATTTAAAAAATACTGTTAGCTTATGCTAACTGGCTAGCTAACTAGCTACCTGATGCTAACTTGAGTCAATTTTTCAATATAAAGTCCAAATATTTTTATTCAGCCACATAGTTACAATACATTAGATGGAAAAACAAAGGATTTGATGTTCAGAACAGAGTAACTAGTAATGAAACCACGCCCCCTGGGGGCGTTTTACCCCACAGACTATTGAAAAAAAAAAAAAAAGATGTCTTATCTAGTGGTTATTTTGGGAAAAACAATATGGGGCATTTTACCCCAGGGGCTGTTTCCCCCCACTCTACCATATAAATGAATTTGAAAAGAAAAATTAAAAATTTTCAACCTTATACAAACATGAATTTGCACCACTAATGTAGAATGACTTGCATATTATTCAAATATTCAGTCTGGATTTTGAGGGATGTTACCTGCTCAATCATATATGGTTATCTGCATCACAGAAAGCCATAAATAAGTAGGGATTCTGGCCAAGAAGTTTTCATGTACTCTGTATTTTTAATACCAATATGCATCACTGCAGCCAGGTCTGAGATACTGCTTTCATCCTTGAATATGTCCATGAGTCAGTCCCTTTTACCATTGGACATTCACCCAAAGCTTGAGGATATTGTTCAGCTTCTTTTGTGATGAATGTGTTGATCTGATAACTCAGGAGGCTTCATCTTGTGCAGAACAATTTATCTTCACCTTGACAGGACCCTAAACAATACCTTTGGAAAGAGCCCCTTTTCATTCTGGTCAGTGGATTAATGTAGGATACATTTCAGGATCTATACAAACTGTATGTGCTGTTTAACTAGACAGCCAAATGAATCTAATCTAATTCTTATGGCCTTGTAGCGTCAGTGAGAGTGCAGAGCTGATAGTGGGGATGAATAATTAACTACAGCTCCCTGATCATGTGTCAATATCCTCCCTTCGGGTTCAGGTCCAAAGATTATATGCAAAGCAAGAGCAAATCATGCAGAGTGCAGTACAATAAGACACTTCATTTAATGTCAGTCTTCACTGTAAGTCTTGAGTTACACACTGTACACTAAACACTAAACCACTTGAGCACTACTGGTGTCTTCAATCCCCATGATCACATTCTCCAGCAAGATTTCACAATGATTCAAAGAGCATCCTGAGCTTCAGGGCAAGCAAGAACATCCGATAGTTTCCCTGATCAATGGCCCAAAACTTTATTTTATTAGTGACCTAGAAATTCTTGGAAATAACACCACTTGAAGCCTTATTAGCACTATAAAAGTAATTTTAATGCATTACTTATGCCTTATAATGCACTGTATGACCTCATTAATAACTGTAGCCTAACCAGAGTTATAATACATCTCTATAATTTTTTACACCTTTAGAAAGTATAACACATTAAAACACATGATGCAAATAACAATGCATTTTAACTTTAACAATTATTTATGAAAAGATATAATGCATTACACCATACATTATTTATAGCTTTATAATGCATTATACAGGCTACAAGCAGTGTTACCAAACTGTTTTACCTTTTCTTTTTTTTTATTATTTCATTTTTGTCTTTATTATGATAGAAGGGCAAGGTGGGAGAGAGAGGAACGATCCTTCAGCCGGGTTTCTAACTCAGGACGCCAGTTAGCTAGTTAACATAAAATTAATCTTGAAATACATTTAACACTCACCTTACCTTAACTTGATTACCATGAATATGCTGCTAATTATTTTTTAAAAATCACTTTTTTTCTGCAGTTTTTGAATAAAAGTATTTCTGAAACAAATAAATGTGTAAACATTCTATGCCAGCAATATAAAAAAAAATATTGAAAATAATAGTTTTTTGCACTTTTTATTTGACCCACACATCACAATTTCACCATCTTCTTGGAAGACAACAGCATTTCTTTCCCTAATGATCATTCTTTTATTTTGGCCAAAAAGGGCGTTGGTCCAAAAGCAAAGCAGTACAGCACAAAGAGACCACAAGAAATCGTTACAAACAATAACGACAGAGGAAGATTCACAATCATTTCAGGAGCCAGCTATCTGTGCGTGCAGGTCCCACATCCTCAGCTCTGACCGCAGCGAACAATAGTGGCATATACTGCAAACAAGACCAACTGGGAGCAGCAGACATTACCGATGCCAGAAGAAATGAATTAGATGTGGGACCACGACTCACATCAAGATTGTAAGACCGTGCCAAGTACACAGTATAAAAATTAAGTACCAATATGATCGACATAACATGCTAGAGGATAACCTGCTGGAAATGTCAATGCTACAACCTCCAGTGAGCTCAATTTGACAGCAATAGACATAAGAGCATGTACATGTGAACTATGCCGTATGAAGTGATTCGGCTACTAGATGATGAATTTCGTGGTTGCAGCTGAAGTACTGAGCTAATTAAGAGCTCAGGGAGGGTTTGCATTGCTGATCACAGAAACACCAACATTTAGTGCATAATGAGATGAAATTCTGCATTATAACAGGAATGTGTTGGAGTACATTGCCCACTCATTGGGTTAAGCAGTTAAGCAGATCTCTATCATTATTCTGCTATTAAATTTATGGTTGAGCCTGTCAAGAATGTGTCCGGATCATATTTCATGCGAAAATCAAAAGACGGAAATAACAAATTATTCTTTTTTGTTGCATTTTGAAATTACCTTCATGACAATTTAACAAAATTATTACAGCAATGCAGAAAACTGATCAATTTAAATGTAAAATTTAATTTTTTAAAGCAATTATATGTAATAGTACTATTATATATATAGTAGACTACATTAAAGGTTATACTTAACTGTCATGAAAGAAATATCACAATGTAAAAAATAAATCATGTTTTTTTTCATGCAAAATATGATTTCTTATTTTGGTAAAACATGACTAAAACATTGTGGGATTCATCCTTATAGTGGTTTTTCAGATTCTTAGATATTTCAGACTTTGGAATAAGGTTTGTGCCCAAAGGACAGAAGATGATGCTTGTATGGAAAACACATTCGTACAGATGTTTATTGGCACAGTTTAACGCAATGGAACGTTTTCAGTCTCTAAATTTGGGAATGTTAAATGGAAATCTGTCTCAGAGAGCATACCTGTGGCTTCAACACTGCTAAAACACACAAAACGAAGAAGTGTGCTAAATACAGAATCCAATGCAGCTGGTTCACATCATGCTGGAAATTAGGCCCTGTGTTTTTAAGGTACCAACACATAATAAATTTCAGCCCATGGAGAGTTAACCATTTCTAAATGACTGATCAGTACTAAAAGCGGGAATATATGAAGGCCATCTACACAAATTGGCAATCTGATTCAACTACTGGACACAAATGATTCCTGTGTTTATTGGACTGTGGATTAGTTCAATCTGGAATAAACATAGGGTTGCTGCCCAGATTAGGTGACCTAATTACTACACATCCAAGCGCTCTGATCCAAACAAGATTAAGACAAATTAGTGGCGTTTAAGCGTCGGAACCAAAGAGGACACAAGAGGGGAAATAAACAAGATCATTAAAATAAAAGTACGAAGGAATGAATGAGTGACCGGGTCTCAGTTTGAGGGTAAATATGGTGGTGCAGAGTAAGTATGTGCTTTTCTGTTGATTGTTTTTGGCATGTGGCATGGCATTGAGACACTGAAGGCAGGCACTGCCAGCGGAGCAGACGGGGACAGGCAGGCCTCCCTTTGGGAATGTGGACATGGACCAAGGAAGGGAAGAGGATGACGGTTGCTACCAGGTTTGGCTCTCATGCAATCTTCAGAAACTGGTCCACTGTGTCTGCCTCCACCGCCTCAGTAAACATCTCGTAGTTCTGGACGAAAGAGAAACACACACAGTACGAGTTTCAGCATGTCTCTGCAGACCTGAAACTGAAGATATCGGTATAAAAGAAATACAATTATGTTTAAAGGAAAAATTTAAATTCATCCTTTAACAAAATGTTGGTAACCAAACTTCAAACTTCCATGGTATTTTTTTTCCATACAATGGAAGTCAATGGGAACAAGAACCAACATTCTTGGTTACCAAGATTCTTCAAAATATCTTCTTTAAAGTTCCACAGATGAAATACAGGGTGAGGGTGAGAACTTTCCTTTTAATAAAAGCTGTTAATTCAAAACACTCATGTTGTTCAAAGCCTGTATGATTTTCTTTCTTCAGTGGAACAAAAAAAGAAGATAAGTTGAAGAATGTTGTGAACCAAACAGTTTTGGTACCCAAACAATGGAAGTCAATGGGAACCAAATGCTCCGTATATCAACATTCTTCAAAATAGAAATGTTAAAATGTCAAAATAAAAATGTTTTGTGTTCAGCTGAAGAAAAAGTCATACACTATCCCATGGACTATCCCTTTAAATAAACTCAATTAGAAAGACAACATTAAAATTACCAAAAAAAAAAAAAAAATTCACATAAAATTTGATGCTCCAACTGTTGCTGTGAAGCTTCACTTGAATTTGAGTAAATAATGACATAGGCTTTTATGTCTGTTAGTCCCACAAACCATCATATGGTTTTGAAAGTCTAGTATGGTCTAATTTTATGGTACTTTGGTTTTGTTTGGTTTTGAGACAGTTCCCGTTGCCTTTATAACATGGGACGAAATTGAAAAGGATATTGTTCAAAAATGCAGCTCAGTTCAACAGAAAAAAGTCAGTCATGAGGGATTGTAATGACATTAGGGTGAATTTTTTATTGTTTTAGGCAACTATTGCTTTAAGGTTTAAGTTCAAACAAAAAAACCCCTGCTGCCAGTCCTCCTTACCCCACAGTACTGGTCTTCATTGAATATCTGAGGTGGGATTGCCGTGGGGTTGCCCGATTTACTCCTCATCTCATCCCGAACAGCACCGCCCACCGAGATGTCAATCAACTCATACTTGATGCTCTTACTTTCCAGAATACGCATCATCTCGGCCTGCTGAGACTTGACCTGAGAAACAAGGAAAAGGGTCAAGGTCGGGCAGTAAGTAACTGTACTTCTCTTTCCTGGCACTGCTCTTTTGTTAAATAACTGAACTGAGCTGTTGTCTCATTTGCATTTGTCTAGTCACCACTAACATTATTCAGATTTAGCTCAAGATTCAAAGACTACTTCAAGAGAACAAACTACAAAAGATACACAACATACAGTCTAATGAAATGAAGTGTTTATACTGAATTTTTTATAAGAAATATATTTTACAGGCTAATAGCAAGAAAAATTTGAATGCATCTTTACATTACATCCTGAAAAGTCACTGATGATGTGAGAACATTATGTAGGAAGTTTATGTACTCGTATTCATGCAGGAAATGCATTATAAACAGTTCAGTCAAAACAATCTTCTCATATGGTCTTTTAACGTACCAAATCAAACCATGCAAACTGTAATTTGCTTTAAACATCCAGTGGTTTCGACTACAAATTGCTGAGTTGATGATTAATAATGAAACACTATATGACAAACTATATTCAGGAAGTCGGGTCATATCTGCAGAAACCACACCTTGAACGAGACAACAGTTAAACATTAAACATTAGCCTACATTAAAATGGTAAAAGATTATTAGGGCTTAATAGTGGATTTCAATGCAAATCTCGTACATTAAACAGGTTTCCAAAAAATCTTTCAGCATCCGCACTGGGTGACCCATTATTTACAACTAGTATTTAATACACCGGCCTGCTGCAAACTCTCTCCTTGCTGCCTTATTATTATTATTATAATAATATTCTATTTGCTTTGTGTGTGTGTGTGCGTGCGTTTTGTAAAGCGCATTAAGCAGTAATCGCTCTATATTCTTATTTTTTGCTATTATTATTAATACTAATTTGAATGTAAATTGTAACATGAAGGAAAATTTAATGATATGGTAGGTCATGTGATCTCAACATGGTGGCACCCATGAGGGGGCGACCCCACTCCATGTAGAATAATTTATTTTAATAGCATCTCTCAAAAGTGTTGTTCATTGTGTTAAACTTTAAAAAGCAAAAAATGACGGTGCACTTTCAGTATTTTCTGTCTTCGCATGATTTGTAGCCCCGTGATTATAGAAATACAACAAGATCAGTCGTAAATCAAAAACGCATTTTTTCTTTATTCATAACAGATGTGCACGGACTCAAAGCTGCAATGCAACTGTAGCGTGCAGCAGTTCAAGTATGCATCGACTCAATCTCATTTGCCATTATGACGTGTACAGGATTTAAATAGGACGTTTTTCTTTACGCGCAAAACAAAGAGTTTATAAAGGTCACGCTCATGCACCATTAGTGAGAGAATAAGTACATTCAACACAGACAGACAACATGACTTCCGCTCTCAATACAATGCACATCATCCCCAGACAAACCCAGAATCTACAAACCATTGCGCTTTGCAATCACTTAAACCGTTCGAGTGCCACAATAATGTCTTAGCAATGCATTTCTACGCATTCTATATAGCAATAGCGTTTAAATGTGGCTAGATGCATGGTAACGGAGCAGCTGGGTGTGTCTAGAAGCCTAATCCTCCATTTCACATGTATTTAACTCTGCATTCTTCACATGCACTGCTGGCTTACTGAGTCCACAAGGCCACAGGTTTATTCTCACCTCTCTCGATGCAGTGACGGTGGTGTAATATAGTTTGATGCCCATAGCGGTGGATCGAAATGTCCCTTTGTGTTTCTGGAGGCGATCAGTTCCCGTTCTCTTGCTCTTCAGTCTCTGTTTCACCACTGACACCCGCTAGTCACTCATTTAAAGAGACAGCGCCGCATTTCTACATAAGGAAATAGGCTGAAAATTCAATTGGCGGCCTTTTATTTCCCTCATGAACATGTGTGTAAACTGACAGTTAGTTTAACAATCATTATTAATAAGAATAGACGACATATATGACCCTGGACCACAAAAGCAGTCTTAAGTCGCTGGGGTATATTTGTAGCAATATCCAAAAATACACTGTATGGGTCAAAATTATCAAAAAAAAAAATTATGCCAAAAATTATTAGGATATTAAGTAAGGATCATGTTCCATGAAGATATTTTGTAAATTTCTTACCATAAATGTATCAAAACTTCATTTTTAATTAGTAATATGCATTGCTAAGAACTTCATTTGGACAACTTTAAAGGCGATTTTCTCAATATTTAGATTTTTTTGCACCCTCAGATTCCAGATTTTCAAATAGTTGTATCTCAGCCAAATATTGTCCTATCCAAAAAACCATACATCAATGGAAAGCTTATTTATTCAGCTTTCAGATGAAGCATAAATCTCAATTTTGAAAAATTGACACTTAAGACTGGTTTTGTGGTCCAGGGTCACATATTTATTTACAAAAAAATACATGCTATTTTTGTTCATTTTGGGGAATGGATTCTGTTCTCAAAATTTTCTGTATTGGCAAATATGGCTAGTATTTAGTATTTACAGTATTCTCTGTTATATTTTAATCGACACAATGTTTTATGTAAATACTTTAAAGGGATAGTTCACCCAAAAATGAAAATTCTGTCATAATTTTTTTCATCCTCAAGCTTCTTTTTTCCATTGAACATCAAAGAAGATATTTGGAACTAGAATGTGTTGAAGAATACTGTATTCATACTACTGTTTTCAAACTTTGAGTACACACCTTCAAAATATCTTCATAACAACATATCTTCAGAAGAAAGAAACTCACTTTCGGAACAACTTGAAGGTGAGTAAATGACGACAGAATTGTCATTTTTTGGATGATCTATCTCTTTAAGATAAGCATTAACAAAGTCCCTCTTGTTAAATGATACACAACTCCATAAACAAAACAACTCTGTCTTCGCCTCCTCTTTTTATCACTTCATCTTATAATTTGTTCATTTTGTCAATAGGTGCTTATTTTAAATAGTTAACACATTTACCGTGATGTTATACTGATTATTGAAAACAACATTTGTAGAAATATCAACATTAAATTCTTTGTTTCACATAAATACTACTATCAGTACTACTACTAATTTCAGGAGTTACTCAACACAGAGCTAACTGATATTCTTACTACTAAACTACTGACCTTTTCTGTCAAAAACACATGATAAATAACAAGGGAAACAGGATAATACGTGAACAGATGTGTACACTGACCCAAATGCCCACAGTAACAGTTCTGAAAGAGGAAGCACCGCCCTCAGATAAAGTTTATCAGTTTGTTCGCAGTGTAGAGTTTGCTCCAGTCCAGTCGCAGCCCTGCATTACTGCATCAGACATTTTCCAGGAAACTGTCAAAGGTTTCCTGTTATACAGTTCACACGGGACATTCAAGTCCTGCACAGATCTGCCTGTTTTCTGACCTTTTCATATTTGTGCCAATAAAACTATTTTAACCTAACATAAAGCTGACCACTCCAAAGAAAACACAAGAGGGCAGTACAGCCTCACTTTGAGTGTTTACTCAAATCACATGATCATCTCCAAACAAGATAGCCTTTCTTTCATAGGATGTTCTAGTCACGCCCAGATTTTCAAAATACAGGGATAAGAGCACCTACAGAACAATTAAATTATTTAAATGTGTTAAGAATGTGCAGCATGTAGTATGCACACTTCTATTTGATTAAAACGTGTATTATTTTTTCAAAATGTAACTTCTTTTTCTAGGAATTCAATGCAGGGATTCCCAGACTTTTCTAGAATTTATTTTTCTGTAACTTTTCTGTAATTTATTCAACTATACAACAGCGCATTTGCAAGTTCATAGTTCTTTGAATTTAATGGTCACATGACATGCAGGTAAAATATTTTTAGTGTTTTATTTTGATTGTTACAGGTTAAATTAATTAATAAAAATGTAAAAAACAAACAAACAAAAAAAAAAACAATAAAAACTATCAAAATGAAATAATTAGTTTTTTTTTTTTTTTTTAATGTCCTGTAGTTCCCTCATGAACCCCCAGGGAAATCGTGGTGTTTACTGTTCAGTATTCAGTATGCAGTAAGTTAGAAAACCATTCAGGAGGAATGTTACTATTATTTTTAGATCAGACTGCCATTATTTATACACAAAACTGGGATGCACAAAAATGTGGCAACAAAGTAGGAGTTTGTTTTAAATGTTTATTTTTAATCATACATTCTAATTCATATACTGTTTAAACAGTAGTAGGCATTATACACTGTGGAACATTATTTAGAGCTTTAATTAAGGATCCCAAATGGAACAGACACCGCTGAGAGTCCCTTTTACATAAAAAGTAAAAGTAGCAACACTAGGAATGAGGATATTTGGGAAAAGAGAACAATTACAAATGTTGACCTGGTGAAAGCATAAATGCTCTTTTGCATTGTCTTTCCCTTTATTTTTCCAGATAAATGACCCTGGTTTATACTGTAAGTAGGCAATGGTTTGTGTATGGAAGCAAAATAATGACTTTAGTTTTTGAAACACAAAGTATGCTGAATTCCACAAATCAAAAAAAAAGATGCATTGCCATTAACAGTGCTTGCATTTTAACGCCTTGTATTTCCAGGGCTTGCATTTTTAGGTCCTGAAATATAACATAGTTGTTTATTTAAGCTGTGAATATTTCAACTCAAAATATTTCACACACATTTTCATAATTAAAAATTCAATAATTCATATTCACCTTCCAGAATTCACTTCCAAAACATTCAATCTGTTTAAAAATACGATGTATAATATCTACAGCAAATTCTCGTCATTTTATTTCACTTTCCAAATTTGCTGCCACAAATTCTGTGGATAAAATTCGGCAGAAAATTCACCGTTGCACATCCGGGACCCCCAGGAATAGCAGTAGAACACCAATGCATGATCTCCAGCTGATGTCAGCCGCTCACCAGCAGGTGGCGCAAGCGGTGGTTGATGAAGGCCATATGTGGATCAAGTCAAAAATTGATTTGCAAAAATGGAGCAAGCGCTAAGTAGAAGTTTTGATTATCGTGGCCAGTATAAACATGTGGAAAAGCTGATTGTGTGTATGTTTATCTTCGCTGTTTACCGTAGCCTACATGTAAGCAGCTTTCTCTACCACAAAGAAGATTATAATGCTCTTTTACCCAATGCTGAAGTACAGAACTAACGTTACATCTGAGGAAGACATATATTGCTTTCGGTTGCTTAGTTTCTGTAACTTAGTATCATGGCTTGTGTGACACTGTGCTGTAATACTGGGGTTCCCCTCGTACGTCACATTCCAGGATTCCCCAACGACGCATCACCTGCCTCAGTGAACTAATACAGTGATATAAGACCTCAGATCTCACAATACACTTTACTGATGATTATGCGAACTATATCGACAGTTAAGCAGATGTAGAATATGAACGAACGCGCAAGGTTTCACGCTGTTTCCCTCAGAAATCGGTTAAAGAAAACGCATTACGCGGGTCAGTAGCAATGACAGCTGGCTTGTTTGAGATGCTCCTTGCCTGAAGTGTAGGTGAGAGCAGGCGGCTGCAGTGAGGGGAGGAGTGAAATAAGCGCAGCCAAGACGGATACAGAGCCTGGTCTTCAAGTAGAATAGATACTACGAGATCAGCAAGGCGACATCGATTATTTCCACTTATCTGCTGTGCTGCTGATAAACGTGATATAATTCTCAGTTCTGCTGTTTACAAGGAATATGTACATATGGAACAAGAGCATTTGTATTTAAATTATGCTTGAATATTCTAAACACTATGACAAAGTATCTCTGTGTGAGATATGTGATTGTTGTCATATTTCTATAAAAATCTAAAATACATGTTTGTATTAAAGTAGAAATGGATGATAAATATACCTTTCGTATGGGATTAAATAGCAAGCACTTTGAGTGTCTTGTTCATCATATATAGTCATATAAAAGCAACAGAACTGAAATTATATCAGGTTTATCAGCAGCACAGCACATGAGTGAGAATAACGCGATATCCTCCTTTGATCTCGTAGCTATCTGTTCCACTTCGAGAGGGCAGAACTGTCCGTCTTGACTGCGCTTATTTCACTCCTCCTCTCACTGCAGCCGCCTACTCTCGCCTACACTTCAGGCGAGGCGCATCTCAAACAAGCCTAATAATAGCTGTCATTGCTACTGAGCCGCGTAATGCGTTTTCTTTAACCGATTTCTGAGGGAAACAGCGTGAAACCTTGCGCGTTCGTTCATATTCTACATCTGCTTAACTGTCTATATAGTTCGCATAATCATCAGTAAATTGTATTGTGAGATCTGAGGTCTTATATCACTGTATAGGTTCACTGAGGCACGTTACGTGTCGTTGGGGAATCCTGGAGTGTGACGTATGAGGGGAACCCCAGTATTACAGCACAGCGTCACACAAGCCATGATACAGTTAGTGAAACTCAAGCAACCGGAAGCAATATATGTCTTCCTTGTATGTAACGTTAGTTCTGTACTTCAGCGCTAAAAGAGCATATAATCTCTAGGTAGAGAAAGCTGCTTGTATTGCATATGGAAACAGCGAAGATGTTGAATTAAACATACACACAATCAGCATTTCCACATGTTTAAACTGGCCACGATAATAAAAACTTCTACTTAGTGCTTGCTCCATTTCTGCAAATCAGTTTTTGTGAATGAATGACTTGATCCACATATGGCCTTCATCAACAGTCGCTTGCGCCACCTGCTGGTGAGCGGCTGACAGCAGCTGGAGATCATGCATCGGTGCTCTACTGCTATTCCTGCGGTTCCTGGATGTGCAACGTGGAATTTTCTGCCGAATTTTAACCACTGAATTTGTGGCAGCGAATTTGGAAAGTGAAATAAAATGACCAAAATTTGACTGTCGAATATCATACATCGTATTTTTAAACAGATTGAATATTTTGGAAGTGAATTCTGGAAGGTGAATATGAATTATTAATGATGAAAATGTGTGTGAAATATTTTGAATTGAAATATTCACAGCTTAAAATAACTATGTTATATTTCAGAATTTAAAATGCAAGCCTGAAATACATGTATTAAAATGCAAAGTAATGAGTGATCTGCAATGCATCTTTTCTGATTTGTGGAATTCAGCATGCTTTATGTTTCAAAACTAAAGTCATTATTCTGCCCATAGGACGGCGATCAAATCTAGAGAGCCGCTTGCAGCTTTCAGAGGAGTTGAAAACATGTTTCAAGCCGACACTTTCTGCTTCATAGTGGATGCTCACGCGGTGTTTGCATACCTCTATCACAGATGAAGTGAATAAAACGCAATATTTGTCAAATACACGGACGTTTCAGAAACGTTTTCATGAGCAACAGAAACACTTTTGATATACTGCTTAATACAGGGCCGTCTGTTCAAGAATAAAGTTCAACAAAACATATACTATTTAAATACCTATAAAGTGGGGGTATATTTACTTTTATCAGTGTTTTTTATTAAATGTGACTCAATATAACATTGCGACTATACAATAAAAAAGCTTTTACAGTTCTAAAAACAGATTTGTGAGCAGTATTGGATTTGATGTATTTGATTTTTCATGTGGTGAATTTGGCCAATCGTGAAACAGCTGTATCGTCATCAGCGCTCCCGCAGTGCTTCTGAGCCGCCTTAAACGCTATCGCCGGTACTTTGATGCCACACGTGACAGTGACGTACAGTCAAGCGCTTGGTTCAAGTCGGACTAAATTTCTAAATGGTACGCATCACTTCAAGTCAGCCACGATCGGTCTGCTAAGTGTCATGAAGTCTAATTCACCTAACAACACACAAGCCCTGAATCCATAGGTTTGTTTGATGCGCACTATCACTGAAATGTAGGTGAGAGGGGGCGGCCGTGGCGTGAGGGGAGGAGGAATAAGCGCAGCTAAAGACGGACAGTTCTGCCCTCTCCAAGGAAATAGATACTCAACTTAGATCAAAGGCAGATATCGCTATTTCACTACATGTGCTGCTGATAAACATGATATAATTTCAGTTCTGTTGCTTATGAATATAAATATGATGAACAAGACCTCAAAGTGCTTACATTAATTCCATACTAAAGATGAGTGTATCATCCATTTTTATTTTAATTCAAACGTATTTTAGATTTTTATAGAAAATATGACAACAATCACACATCTCACACAGATATCGCACTGGCATAGTGTTTGGGAATATTCATGCACAATTTAAATACATAACAGCATGAAATCAGATTAAAAAAATAAAACATTTTTGAAGAGAAGGCAGCATCACGGTTGTCTGAACCAATGAGCATTAAGCTGTGTCGTCAGTCAGTCGTTTCCCATCATGCTTTTGGTCAGCGCAGTCGGTGGAGAGCAACTGCGCGCGACTGCTCAATCTGACACAGCCGCCTCGCCGTCGCGAGAGTTTTTTGGCACACGTCAGCATGACATCAGAGCAAGGCGGATGTAACTCGGACACTTTTCTAACCGGCATGCACCTCGCGGTGATCACCGGTGATCGGTTCTGCGCAGATTTTGCTCATCTCAAACAAGCCTAAGACTTCATCCGGCACGCCTCTTTATTCCTCAAATAAGCTCAGATACCTCGGTTCAGATGTCACATCACTACAAATGGATTAAACCACTTAATTTAGTGAGTATACCATGCTTGACAACATGTGGTTTGATGCCTTGCAGCAGCAGCTATTTTGTAAAATGAAAATTGTCCTTATGGGAAACACAAGTGAAGATCAGTAACACCAGTGACTCCCATTTAGATAAACTTAATTCAAAGCTATTCATTTAGTTGTTTTGCATAGAACAGCACAAGGATTTCGTGTTCTAACTTTCTTTTGGTCAGGTATTGCTAAATTGTGTGCAGCTGAGAAGCAGAGACTTTAGTCTTATGTAGGGTAGAGTGGGGGACAACGCCCCCTTAAAGTCTGTGTAATATTTTTTTCTGTGAAACAAAAGTTAAATCTGTTCAGAAAAGTTATCATAGTTTTAGTGACAATGACATGAATTATAAACAAAGTATTAAAAATGTCCAGAGTTTTCATGTTATTCGATTTTTAATAAAAATGAAATTTGTACCAAGGGGGCGTTTTACCCTAACTTACCTGTGGGGCAAAACACTCCCATGGGTGGGGTAAAATGCCCCCTAGTCGAACAAAGCAATTTGCTTTAAACATTTACAGCAAAATCAGAGTACAGGCAGTTTTTAGCATAAAATTAAAAATAATATAATCAATAATTATGAATTACAAAATTATAATAGCCTATTTGAAACATTTTGTTAGCTGATGCTAGCTAACTAGCTACCTGATGCTAACTTGAGGTAATTTTTAAATATAAAATCCAAATATTTTTATTCAACCAACTAGTTAGAATACATTTAATGGAAAAACAAAGGATTTGATGTTCAGAACACAATAACTTCAGTAATTGCCCATTACCCCTGGGGGCGTTTTACCCCCATAGACTATGTTTGAGAAAAAAATTATGTCATTCTGAAAATATAATTATATTTTTATTAAATAACACGTTATCTACAGGCCTTGTTCTCATATCATATATAACTGTGATGTTCTACAAAACAACAAGCTTTAAAACACTTTTCTTTCTTACTGCTGAAATTGAGATAATTTACTGTGAAATCAGTTTTCTCTCCGGTACATCACCAGTGTAAGCTACATGGTGAAAACTTCTACATCACTCTTGTCAACGTAGTCCATAGTTACAACTAAAATTTATTTTGATTTTATCTTGTGGTTATTTTGAGAAAAACAGGGTAGAGTGGGGTAAAACGCCCCCTACTATGTACGTCACTGGTGTTCCACATGCTGAAAAACATCAAGAAATAGTTTTTCATGAAAACTTTTAATATTGCCAGAGAAGTAAGGTAACACCAGTGACCAAAAAAAAAAAAAAAAAAAGGTACATGTGGTCTTTAAATAAATGCACAAAAAAAAAAATCATTAAGCTGTCATTTATGTGTATCCATAAAGTCAAAAGGTAATCTAATAATGTGGTCTAAGTTTAAATGTTAAAAAAAGAAATACATTTTAAGACATCTTGCCATACCAAAAGTGGACATTTCTGTAGAATGACAAATATAAAAAAATAAAGCTGTGGTTTTAACAGAGGCAGGTTGAATTTACTTAGTGTTTTTGTGCTCTTATTGTTTTAATGCAGAACTTCACTTGTGTCTCAGTATAATGGCCTTACACATGCAGTCTAGATTCATATTTGTTGTTTACTGTCACAGGTGTGTTTTCTCAGCACCTAATTTCAGTGATACCTGTAAGGTATTAGGGACATTTTACATGTAAAGTGTGTGTAGTATTTTAGCAACTTTAAAGAGCCCATGAGATCCTGTATATTTAAATAGGGTGTGTATTTTGTATTTTCAGTATTGACTACAATGGCATCAAACCAAACAAAAATGAATAATCAGTCCACAGAGTCATGGTAAGTCTTGTTGTGCACTGTCCTGTCTTGCCTTTTCATATTGTATACAATCACACTGAAGGCATTTCTGACATATTTCCAGCTCTTTACTTGGTGCGCCTGCTATCAACATGCCATTCACAGGTTCATCATGCTAAAAAGATGAGAATCATAGAAACATTAACATCTGGTTTAATCTAAATATTCAAACTTCAAGCTTTTACAACTGCTTTAAACTTTCAGGATAGGCTTTCTCAAGCCAACCTAAAGTTTGTCTCGACAAACTTTTTTATCTAGTTATTATTATTATTCTTCTTAGCCAAATTTCTGAACGCATCTCCTCCTAGAGCTTTCAAGCTAGAACCACCAAACTCAGCCCAGCTCTTCAGACTGATCCCAATAGTGTGCTATATCTTTTCAATTGATCCGACTTAGCTTTCTTAAAATGAATATTAAAAATCATAAAATCCCATAGACTTGCTACTGATAATGTCTTACGAGCCAAGACTATTCAAACTCCAACTGTCAAAATTCAAATCTAAACACACTGAAGCCCATTAGACTCAATCAGACTTCCCTTCTATGTACTATTTCTAATCCATTCAAACCCATTCAAACTCATCTATCTAATATTTCTAATTTATCTATCTATCTATCTATCCTAGCGACATGCTAATCATGCTAGAAACATACTAACAATATGCTAGAAGCTTGCAAATCATGCTAGCAACATGCTAATCATGCTAGCAACCTGCTAGTCACTTGCTAATCATGCTAGAAACATGCTAGTGACATGCTAGTAACTTGCTAATCATGCTAGAAACATGCTAGCAACATGCTAGTCATCAGCATCATGCTTAGAAACATGCTACGACATGCCAGTCATGTTAGCAACATGCTAGTCACTTCACAATCATGCTATCAACATAGTGACTTCCGCTAACTGTTAAAAACATGCTAGCCGGTAATAACATGCTAAGATACGCTGAATACTTGCTAGTCATGCTAGCAACATGCTAGTAACATGCTAATCATGCTATAAACATGCTAGAGCCATTATTGCCAGTCACTCACAAATGTTACAAGCATGCTGCAACATGTGCTAATCATGCTAGAAACACAGCAAATATTAGTCACTTATTAATCATGCCAGAAACATGCTAGTCACTTGCTAATCATGCTAGCAACATCAGCTAGTCACTATAATTATGCTGAACCATGCCAGCAACATGATAGTCACGGTTTGTCATACTAACAACATGCTAGTCACTTGCTAATCATGCTATCACCATGCTATTCACAGGTTAATCATGCTAGAAACGTTAACATCTGTCAAATCTAAATGTTCAAACTTCAAGCTTTTACAACTGCTTTAAACTTTCAGGCTAGGCTTTCTCAAGCCAACCTAAAGTTTGTCTTGACGAACTTTTTTATCTAGTTTAACCTTAGAATTGTGACAAAAAAAGTTGTTACACTCGTATGTGTCACAATACAAAAGAAAAGATCCGTTGCTACTTTTGTTGCATCATGAATTTAAAGGGACCGTTCACACTAAATAAAAGCATATTTTATTGCATGTATTCTCATTAAATAACATGCTCGTGAGGGTGGGTGAGTTCACAGGTAAACTAGTCCTGTAATCCGTCAGTTAGTGGTTGTCTGTCAGTATTCGGCACTGCAAACTCATTCCAGCGTCAGAGAAAGGCTGTGGTGTGATGCGATGCCTCTTTTCTTGTGTTTTTCTCCGAGTTAATCGCTGATCAAAGATGTTTTGTCACATTTATTCATTTAGCAGATGCTTTTATCCAAAGCGACTTAAAAATGAAGAAGAACACGAGCGACGCGGGCAGATGGTGAATAAAAGAGAGCTGAACAGAAATGAACACTAATTTGGTCAAAGGACACATTTGAGGCGGTTAAGTGTGCTGAGCTCTGAGTGTCAAAACATCGTTATGCTGGCCGCTAATTAACACACACACACACACACTCTCGACCCTGTTATTCAGTCGCTATGAAGAGTTTAATTAAAGCTGCTGGTTTTCACAGGTAGGTTAATCGGATCTAATGAGGCTCCTGACGGGTCAGCTGCTTTATGATGCTCATTTGGATCACCAATCTGACCATATCAAACACATCATACAATCCACATCAAGAAGTCATGAATCAGCTGAAACAACCAGCTATCATTCATTAGCGTGAGGGTTCGTCTGGCACACAGACAGCAATTAAACCAGCGCTGCTGTCAGACCTCAGTTTGGAGAATAATTAGTGTAACAAGATGACATGAACCAGAATGATGTTTGATGTCTGATTACAGAAGCCTGCTTACACCACGAAATTAATATATATATATATATATATATATATATATATATATATATATATATAATAAAATCACAATTCAATTCAGACTTCTTGCAATTCTTATATATAAACTCAGAATTCTGAGGAAAAAAAAATCTGAATTGCAAGAGAATTCTGACTTTTACTTGCAATTACTTGAGTTTCACATCTTACAGGTTTCACTTTTTTATCTTAATTCTGAGTTATATCTTGTTTCAGATAGATAGATAGATAGATAGATAGATAGATAGATAGATAGATTTTTTTACTAGTGGGTGCAGGATACTATAGTTCATTTATGTAAGTAAGGATAGCAAAATAAACTGTGACATACCCAAAAAATTCTTCATATAGTGGACTATCAGTAATTTTTTATTTTTTATCTTATGGCAAAAACAAGCACCCATATCTGACAGCTAAAAAAAAATACTGAAAATGACATTGGAACTGGTTTAAATATTTCATATTTTAAAATATGTAATATGTAACAGATCAGTAGTTCATTTACATTAAAAAATATGAATATGAGCAATAATTATTATATTATATTATATTTAGTGCTGTCAAACGATTAATCGCGATTAATCACATCCAAAATAAAGTTTTTATTTACATATATATGTGTGTGTACTGTGTATATTTATTATGTATATATAAATATACACAGTATATATTTTGAAAATATTTACGTGTAATTACATGTATATATTTATATTCATACAATTTATATTATATATAAATATATTTAATATATAAACAACATTTTTCTTCAATATATACATGCATGGGTGTTTATTTATATATATATATATATATATATATATATATATACACATCATAAATATATACAGTACACACACATATACTACGTAAACAAAAACTTTTATTTTGGATGCGATTAATCGCAATTAATCGTTTTACAGCACTAATTATATTATATTATTATATAAAAATTTGAATAAACATGAAATGATCAGTATTACATTATAGAAAGTAAAATGATTGGTTAATTACTAAATGAAAGCTATTATAAAGAGTAATATTTATTTATGATTCATGTTTTGGATGCATGGATGGATCTTCATTGTTATTGTTTTTTAATAGTTTTTGTTAATAGTTTGGATTAGATTTTATTTTTAGATTTATTCTTATATATTTGTACATTCATGTTAATTTTAGTTAAAGTTTTAGTAATTGTTATGAGTTTTGCCATTTTTATTAGCTTTCATTGTTTTTTAAATATGTCTATATAGCCTAGCTTTTATTACTTTTTATTTCAGTTTTAGTTTTAGTCATTTTGGTACGTCGTTAAACTACATGAAAATATTTTTATATTTTATTTGAAGTAAGTGCCATATATTTATGTTCATATATATAACATTAATTTGTAAAACAACATACTGCATAACAGATCAGCAGTTAATTTCTAAGATAAATTAGATTCAAATATATGCAAAAGAATATAAATTGCTAGTGAATCATTAATGATATTTATAAATATTTGAATGAATATGATCTGTGATGCATTACAGAAAG
>JAFVLL020028919.1:0-20068 GCA_021397915.2 Tor tambroides | reverse complement strand
AGATTGATGTGGTTTGGAATTGGTAAAATGTTCTAGGAAAAAAAATATGACCAGAATATCAACTTGCCTAATAATTCTGCACACACTGTATATCACACAGTTTCTTGCAGGTTTTACAACACTTTCAAAGTGAAATGCCCAGTGTGTGGCATGTTAGGTTTTATCGATAGTGTTAACAAAAGCAAACATGAGGTATAATCGCATTTGCTAAAGCAACCATTTCATTTTAGCTCACTTCTAAGACTTTTATCTCTATTGGCATGATACGTGTTTCCCAAGATTCATACCTAAGCGCTTTGCAGTGCAAGTGCAATGCTGTACCAGGTGTGCTAGCGAGCAAGTTTACTACATCAGAAAGCCATACACCTGGAGTTGGTTATGTGATGCAAACTTCAAAATGTATTAGTTCACAAATGGTAAAAGTGTTGAGGTTGGAGTTTTGCAAAAAATATAGGCAGAGGCATATTTTTTTCAATGATCCTAGGCTGGATCTGGGGCAAAGCTGAAACATAACTGATAACTCCAGTTTTCTGAGCTATAAAATGAGCTTAAGTGTGTGTGGACCAGCCTGTGGAGTCATGTATTTGTGGTCCTTTGGTGTATGTATGTGTGAAGTGTGTCTGTACCTTACACAGCTGTCCGATTCTGGCGTGTGTGGCTTTGCTGATTTGCTCTCCATCAATGGCATTCTCTCTGAAGAACAAATAGATCTTGTCGTCTTCAGGGTTGTCACTCTCTGGGATGAGATGCACACTGATAAATCTCGGGTCTGGAAGGACAACAAACAAAACATTAACACAAAAAAATAAAAATACATAATACAACAAAAACAGTGTGGACCAATAACTTTAACAGTAAGTGTACTGACAGTTTTAGATTTCATTTTAAGCTTCATTGTTCATGTAGTTGAACGGGTCTGACCCTCAAATTTACGTGTGTGTGTGTGTGTTTCTTAGTGACATGTTAAGTGTGCATAAGTTCTATTTACGGTATTGTGGGCCCCAGGTCTTCACAGCCTGTTTTTCATGGTTGTTCAGAGTTATTGCTGTATTCACAGAGGTCCAAGAGCCACATGACAAACATCTCACATGACATTACTGTGGCACCAGCTCACAACGACCTACACAGTCACCTCACCGCATCTACACACACACTCCCATGATGCAAAACTTGTTCACTGGAGCCAAAGGCATTCATTTAATCTTTAATTGTTACTTTGTTTTAAAAAAAAAAGTATGAGGAAATGACGCTTTTTGGTGTTTACTATATAATCCTAATTCCATCAGATGTCTACTGACACACATGCTAGCACACAAGATGTGAGGTAATGACATTTGATAACTTTTAAGTTTCAGATAGAGATTAAAAATCCAGTTCTTCTGGTTAAGGAGTTCTCTGTTTTTCTCTCACACATATAACTCCAGTTTCAACAGAATAATTTAAATTTAAATTAAATTATTCAATTTTAGAATAAGAAGTAAAGTTGGAAATAAGAAGTAACATTATGTTGTGACATACTGTATAAAGTCATGTTGTGAGAAATAAACTCACAATTTATGATGTTATAATATTTACAATATTTATATTCCAACAAATATTGTTCTTTTGAACTTTCTATTCATCAAAGAATCCTGAAAAAAATTATCTTCTTAAAATATTAACCAGCACAACTGTTTTCAACATTAAAAGCAGCAAATCAGCATATTCAGATGAATTCTGAAGGATCATGTGACACTGAACGCTGAAGTAATGGTTGCTAAAAATTCAGCTTTGCTTCACAGGAATAAATTTCATTTAAAATATAGTAAAATAGAAAACTGTTAAACTGTAATGAAGTTGCACAAATTACTTTTAACTGCATTTTTCAAATAATTGCAGTGTTGGTGAACATATGAAATGTCAAAAATCTTAGACACTTTTGAACAGCACTGTCAGTGTACATAGTATGTTTTATTTGTTTGCATTCATTTCAAATATATACAAAGCTGTGTAAAAATATGTGTTTGTGTCTCACCATTGAGCCATCTGGAGTCGTGCTGCTCCGTTCTGATTGGATGGTGCTTGCCTAACGTTCGGAAAATGGCAAAGTCCCGGCCCATGAAGTCAGCTGATGTCCCAGCATAAAGTTCCCCATCTGATGATCAAAAACACTAATTAAAACTCATACTTAGGATAGTTGATGTGAGTTCAAAATGGATGGCAAGAACGAAATGTCAGTAGACAGGAGGAACTAGTTCAGTCTAGGTTTTGTAAACTTTAATAACGGCCCAGGTGAAGACTCAAAGTGGTGAGACAGTCAACACTCGGAGGCAATTTCACGCTCAAGGATGGCGTGAGAGAACAGGACTCTGTGTGTGTGTGTGTGTGTGTGTGTGTGTGTGTGTGTATATATATGTGTGTCATGAGTGACCTTTAATCTGAGATGAGAGATTTAACAGTAGAACGCTCTGCAGGTAAAGCACAAAACCAGAGGAACAGTCTGCACTGGTCATCCTCGAAGAGAGAGCATTAATCAAGGGTGTTGAGTTTCCATTCAAAACACATGAACCAGAGCAAAACACACTCCGGATTATGCACTGCCACACACCAAATACACAAGCACAGACCTGTATTATTTTTCTCTAACTAACCAAGTCTGCTTTATGTTCTGTTAATAGTTTAATTAATTTCTCAGAGTGACAAACAAAATAGCTCAGTGAAGCATAACAACTGCTATTGAGAAAACAAACAAATGCACTGTAATTATATTATCAGCATATTTGAGTCAAAAGTTGAATTGAAAATGTAACATCAGTGACATAGTATTTGATACATAAACGTTCCGTTTATTTATATTAGATACTATATTTAAATTAGATTCTATATTTCAATTAGATTCTGAATCCACTTGTCCAAAGTGGTCTTATATTTGGACCCCACTGAACAAACTACACACATTTTCTAAAAAATTAAATTAAATTTAATTAAATCAAAATTATGTATTGCAGTTTTTAAAAAAATAATATTATTATTCTTATTATTATTATAAAATGTTGAAAACAATAAAGTAACATGAAATTATAATAAATCAATCCTGAATAAATAAATATATTAAAATAAATAATTATATTTTCGGCATCAGTCAGAGTTTACTTTTTTCACACATTATAAACTTTTACCTTTGATACATTTGTCTTCTCTGTGCATTTCATTTGCATTATGGTACCAGTAATCTATTACTTGCTTGTTTTTATTATAACCTACACAATGACAATAAAGTTGAATCTAATCCAATCAATATATATATTTTTAGAGATATATTTTTAATGTCTGTAAAGCAAAGATACAAGGAGTTTCGCGCTCAAGTTCACAGACCAAGGTGCCAGAAAGCGCATCCTGTTTGCTTTCATTATTTTACAAAAGCGCGTTTTGTTGTTATTATGAGTGCACACAAATAAACGTTGTCTTTACAGATTTGAAAGACGTATTACTCTTATCTGTATGACCAAAAATGACAGAGTATTTTAAGAGAAAGTGAGTGCACCGGCGCCTCCATCTGTCCTGCAGTGTACGCTAATGTTCAGCTTCTGCAGACATTTGAACAGCGGACATTTCTCTAGATTAACATTAGATTGAGGGGCCATGTTAAGTTGCTAATACTTACATATTTCAGATGATAAGTGAGCGCATGTCCTGCTGGATGTACTGTATTACCATAGACCAGCTGTTAATGATGTGCGTGACTTCGCCAATATGGATTTTTTTTTCAGCAACTAAGCAACTAATTAAATTTGTTCGACCAAGCCTCTTCTGGGCGACTAACGATTAGTTGACTATTACGGGTCAGCCCTAATGAAGTTAAATATTAACCAGAAAATCAGTTGTTCATATTCAGCATCACTCACCGATCAGCATGGAAGCAGTCAGCAGTTTGGGGTCATAGGGACTCTTTCCACGGCCATTCTCAAAGCTTGACGACTCTAGCCGAAAAATGTTGTCCTGGATAGAAACGAGCACAAAATTAATCTCTGTGCAAATGACAATCCACAATGAAACATTTATCAAATTTCCATCAGATTTCTAGGCTACTCTGTGATTCGAAAAATTTTAACATCATTTTTAGGTCTTGTCTAAGTGAGTGAAGCTTCTAAATAATCAAAAGTGACATAATTTGGTAAAACAGAATCACCAATAAACTATGAAAGAATAACTGATGTGGGATGGATTTACCTCCAGGCGTTTGCCCACCTCCACATAAGCACAGACGGGATGGAAGGCTCCTGTTCCACACACATACAAGTGCGTCTGATTAAACGGCTGCAGAACCTTTATGAAGTTTGAGCACTCCTTCTGCAGAGAGAGAGAACAACACAACAATTAATGATAAGAAAACAGCATTTATATTGATGTAGCCAATATTTTACCAACATAAACTTCCAAAACAACACCTTGAACATGACAAAGAGAAAAGCAAACTAAATCTGCGGTGTATCTATATTTCTTGATTCACAGTGGTCACTACATTCTTAGATAAATAAACACATGCCATCTGTGTCAACAAATGCCGACAGACGCAGCTTATCACCTACACACACACACACACACACACATGCAGTGGCCCAAGAAAGTACTTGGACACACTCAATATATGAATGTCAGCATTTTTTGAGCAGAAAATCAGCATATTAAAATTTCTGATGGATCACATGACATGAAGACTGGAGTAATGATGCTGAAAATTCAGTTTGCATCACAGGAATAAATTACATTTTAAAATACATTCTATACATATTTTAAATTGTAGTAATATTTTACAGTATTTCTGCTTTACTGTATTTATGATCAAATTTAAAAAACAACAACTTTTGAACAGTAGTGAAGATGGATGAAATATTTGTTTACTTTGTTTTCCAAACTAGTCTTATATTTGGACCCCACCAGACAAACTACACACATTTCAAATTAAATTAAATTAAATTAAATTAAATAAAAAATTAAATTATTGCAGTTTTAAAATATGTTTATTATTATTATTATTATTATTATGACAATAATAAAATAACATGAAATTATAATAAACAAATCCAGAATAAATAAATATATTAAAATAAATAATTACATTTTTGGAATCAGTCAGATAACAAAAAGTTGTTTTTTTCTTCTTTTTTTTCCGTCATGTGACACTAAAGACTGGAGTAAAATTGATGATGCTTAAAATTCAGATTTGATATCACAGGAATGATTACTTTATAAATGTATTCTATATATATTGCTAAACTTGCTAAACTTTTGAACAGTAGTGCAGATGGATGAAGTATTTGTTTACTTTCTGATTTTCAATACTTAGTGAAACAGTTATTGTGGTGACCTAAACCTGTGATTAGGACACCTGTGTGCACTTGAGGGGAACTGACTTCATACATTCACTAATAACTACCTTCATATTATCATCTTCAATATTATAGGGGTTCACTCATAGGTTTATGTTGCATGACAATATGTGTTTGATGTCCTTAGATTGTCACGCTGTAATCTGTGGACTAACCCAATCATTTCATGTTCTTTAATATTGCGTAATTCCTCTGTTTATGTCATTTCTGTGTTCATCAAACTCCTGCAGCAGAATTCCACACACAGCGGCACAGCTGACCAACACACTCCCACAAAGCGCTTTATTAAAAGGAAAATTTTACAACAGCTGGAGTTGTTTTTCAGCAGGGTGTTTAGTGCATTAACAGGGAAATCCTGTTATAGGCGTCCATAGCTCCCCAGTGGCCTGTACTCTCAGGGTTAGTGTGTGTGTGTTATTGGTGTTTGTCAGCTCCACTGTAGCATCTGAGCAGGGATTTTGCCTATGGAAATGTGCATGCGTGTGTTCAGAAGCTCCTCAGTTGTGTTAAAGCCACGTGTCTGAGCAAGTCTCATCTGGAACAGACTGAGGTGACTCATCTGATGTGGAAAAGGTTTACAGAAAAGTATGACAACTTATAATATGTGACTCAAAGATTTGGCTTTTTCTACTCCATCAATATTGACTAAATGACACTTTAGTTTAGCTATATTTCTCCAACCTCCTATCCCAACTTAATATACCTCGACAATTATATGTAACTCATTTGTATGGTGATTTCTCCCAGCAACCAGCAAACATTTGTTAATTGGATAACTCAGACTTAATTTAAACTGACATGTTTCTGCACACACCTTCATCAAGACAAAAACACATGGTTTTAATTAAAGTTTAAGCTCTCCACTCAGTGTATTGCTGGTTCACCTTCTTAGCAGTGGTTTGTTACTTCTATACACATTGTTTGATAGTGAAATTGCACAGTAACCAATAGGAAAACAGCATTTAAAAGATTTTAAAAAGTTGCTTTGTACATGCTATTGGTTTTGACCAAGCCTTATCTGAAATAAAAAAATAAATAAAATAAAATAAAATAAATAAAAAAATAAAATAAAATAAAATAAAAATAAAATAAAAAATAAAATAAAATAAAATGTTTTAAATGTCAACATTTCTTGCTAAATTCTACAAAGTCTACAAATGCATTTAAAACACGTAGAATTAAAATAAAATTAATTAAACTAAAATAAAACAATTTATGAAACAAAATGTTAAAATACAATAAAATACACATTATTTTTTAAAATAAATGCTAATTTTATGTTAAAGGTATTTATTGCAAAATCCACAGATGAATTCAAACACTTCTAATTAAACACTTGTCTAACTTGACCTAACATGCAGCACCACCACCAACATAAATGGTTGTTTTTGTGAAGACTTCTTGTTCATAAGCATTGATCTCACTCTCTTTTTGTTTCTTACAAATTGCGGCTGAGATCCTTCAACAGGACCAGCAGTTTTCTATCTTCATTGGCTCTCAAAAGGGCCCTAAATTGACATAGTCCCACTTACTTCAAACAAGCTTGAGTCAACCTCTCTTTGAGCAGAACAAGCCTCAGTCAATCTGTCTCTTTTCACCAGCACCCCTCTCTTCACATAAAAGCCATCTTTCAGTGCGCACCCCGCCATTCATCGAAACCATGTTTACATCAAAATCTCACACAATGCATGTTATTGCAATTCAAATAAGCGCCATTGAAACCCAACCAACCTTATAGTTTCTTTATGATGCTAACAGCGCTGAGGGCCGCTTTCTATGGCTCTATATGTTCAAGGCAGCGCCTCGGGCAGGATCTGAGATGGAATTTATGAGAGCAAATGGCAGCCCAGCCTGGAAAGTGTTTACACACCGTTGTCCCACAATTCAGTGATTTGGTTTTTATTCATTCTTCCACTGACATCTGCTGAACTGATTTTCTGAGAGAAACCTTCAACTTTGTTTGTGAAAGCAAAAGACAGATGACAGACAAGCTCAGCTTTACCTTCTCAGAATGAGCGGTTCTTGTCAAAAGCAAACCAATCGTGTCTTGATTTTGGATCTATCTCAAATATTACATTTACTTTCGATAAAAGACATATATAATGGAAAAAAAATATATATTTTATTGCTCTTTTAAAAGCTGTCGTACTATGCAAACATACACCTCTGCTCAAAAGTTTGGGGTCAGTAAGATTTTTTTACTGTTTCTGAACAAACTCATATGCTCAACAAGGCTGCATTTATTTGATTAAAAATAAAGTAAAATATTATGACATATTATTACAATTTAAAATAACTGTTTTCTATTTTAAAGAATTTTAAAATGTAATTTATTCCTGTGATGCAAAGCTGAATTTTCTGCATCATTACCCCAGTCGTCAAAGTCACACGATCCTTCAGAACTAATTCTAATGTGCTGCTCAAATAACATTTCTTATTATTATCAATGTTAAAAATTCAGTAAAACATTAGGTCAGATAATTGCTCTGTTCACAGCTACAGATTTTTGTGTAATCATTTATATAGTTTCATCTTGCTGATCTAATTATAAAGTTATAGCACGCATACATATACTACAAAGCGAGACATATGAGAGATGAAGCAGAGAGAAGTGGAACAGTGCAGACAAACAAGCAGTTCACTGCATCAGTGAGGTCTATCCGACAGATCTCAGGGTTGTGGAGAGGACAGAAGAGAGAGGATGGAAGAAAAAAAATACAAAGTGAAAGAGAAGCACTTACCTGGACGTCCTTCCCAGCCCACTTGCATTCATCTCGTCGAGAAGGTGAAGGAGGCCAGGATATCTACCGGTCAGAGAGAGAGAGAGAGAGAGAAAGTTAGAGAAAGAATACTGGGAAATCTTTTGTTGTTGAAGCTTCTTGTTGTCTATTAACATTTAGAGACCCACTGTAGCAACCTACTTGTTTTTTGAAATTGAGATTTATACATCATCTGAAAGCTGAATAAATAAGCTTTCCATTGATGTATGGTTTGTTAGGGTAGGACAATATTTGCCCGAGATACAACTATTTGAAAATCTGGAATCTGAGGGTGCAAAAACATCAAAATATTGAGAAAATCACCTTTAAAGTTGTCCAAATGAAGTTCTTAGCTATGCATATTACTGATCAAAAATTAAGTTTTGATATATTTACAGTAGGAAATTCACTGAATATCTTCATGGAACATGATCTTTACTTAATATCATAATGATTTTTGGCTTAAAAGAAAAATTGATAATTTTGACCCATACAATGCATTTTTGGCTATTGCTACAAATATACCCCAGCGAATTAAGACTGGTTTTGTGGTCCAGGGTCACATATTACAATATGAATCTCCCAGCATGCAATACACACACATCACATTAAGGTCACTGATGACTGCAATATTATATCATATGTTAATTAATTTCACAATTTATTACAACATGTTTAGTAATAAAAAGGGAAAAAATGAACATAATCAAACAAGAGAGTCCAAATAATTCTTATTATTAACAATGTTAAAAACAGCTGAGCTGCTTATTTATTTTATTTTATTATTATTGTTATTATTTATTTATTTATTTATTTATTGTAAATGCTTTTTTTTTCCCCCCCTCAGGATTCTTTGATGAAGAGAAAGTAAAAAAAAACAAAAAAAACACGCATTTATTTGAAGTAGAAATATATTGTAACATTATACATCTGTAATATTATAAATATCTTACGGTCACGTTTGATCAATGTAATGCATCCTTGCTAAATAAAAGTATTAATTTAATAAATAAATAAATAAATAACTTACTGACCCAAAATGGTCAGAACATTTGTTTATCCTAATTTCTATTTTGTTAAACCATATATACTTCGTAAAACAAAATTTCACCCCAAAATGGTGAATATGCATAATCATCAAAATCTTCCTAAAATATGCCTGTCCCAAAGCTCCAACATATACTCCATTCTCTAACACAAATCTGTATACATCAATATTAGCTATAGCATTAGCCCAAGTCTAGAGACAACTTTCCAGATGTGTTGTGTAAATCCTAGGAATCATGCAAGAGGTCTTCAGTGGAAAGAGTAGTGGAACTGTATTAATGGGAAGAACGAGGTTTCTGTGAGACTGCTGTCACAGCGAGCTCCGTTCTCCCTGTGTCTTGAGAGAGTTCAGTGTGCTGTAATGGAGCTCCTGTCTGATGGCTGTGAACGTGTGAAACTGCACACTGATCAGATAAGCGCTGAGTGAAATTGTGTTTCTGTGTTTCCAAGGGAGAGAAAGAGACTGAGTACAGAACTGAATATTCACTCTTGGAAGTTGGCATGGAGGAAGAAAGTTTTCTTTGGTAGCAGTACATGTTGCCCTCATTAGACCTCCGTCATAAAAGTGCCATAGTATGTGTCACTATTCCTGACAATAACTGAATTAGCTGACCCCCTTTTTTTTATAAAGGGACAAAATGACCAATGGTAAAACCTCATTGAATAAAACTCATTCAGCTCAGGTATATATAGAGAACATGTTCTGTTTTAACAGCTTCTTAAGCCCGGCTCACACTGTGCGATTTTGGCCACGATTTGGTCGTCTGAGACAAATTTTGAAAATCCTAAAAGATTCCTATAATCCTAGGCTAAATTCTGTAATCTTTGATCGTTAGTTTGACATGTTCACCGACAGCAGATTAATGGCTGTTGCGATCAAATTTCACCTCCGACGAAATTCTGGCAGTGTCAGAAGATTTGGCGCAAAGTCCTGCAGTGTGACTACCCCTACGATGAATGTCAAACTGTCTCCGTTTTTCAAGACAAGCTATGAGCAGAATTAATGCTAGAGAATTATTCTATCAGCCATAAACTCCGGCGCTCCCGTCCTCCGCTCACGGAATTCATCTGATATGTTGCCTTTTCTATATAAACACTGGTTGCGCCGCTGTTTTCAGGTGGGTGTGTAGAGCTGCATACACTATTCTTCTTAAATACGCCGGTATTGCCGCCGTTCATATACTTTTCATGATAGCCAACATTTCGGTCCCGCGTGCAATGCAGTTTGCAGTTAATGGACGTGTATGGATTGATAATGTAAAACTCCCGACAAATTTTCTTGCCCGCACCCGTTTTTACCTTGTCTTGACTGTCGTACAGTCTGACATTAATGACAACTGAGATCCCATAGTGTGACATGATCATCATGTTCGTACAGTCTGACAAGTACAATCCTAAAGGACTTTTAAAAGATCGCACAGTGTGAGCCCGGCTTTACAATGCAAGTAAGATAGCTGACTAAAGTAAATTCTTCAGGATAAATTATATAGATCCAGTGCTTCCTCATACGGTAACATTTATACTACCTTTGTTCTGTGAAGGTTATGTTTATAAAGTTGTATATAGGTTAAAGTGGGCTGTGGTTTTGCACTGGCGCCATTTGTCTGTACTTTGCACCGTTTATTTTGTTCATTATTTATCCAGGTGAATGGATAGCAGCTCTCAGCCAGACTCTATGTGATCAGTATGACAGCTTTGGCCTGAAATATTCATACTCTTTTCGCTGGAAACAGATCCCCCTGTGTGCTGATGTGTTCATGTTTGTGTGTATAAGACTGAGAGAGAGAGAGAACAAGAGAATAAAAGAGAGAGAGAGCGAAAGAAAGAGAGAGAGACTATGTATGTTTAAGTAGCAAGCACAGCTATTTTATATATAACTTATGTATGCATGTATAATGCTTATCAATTTCTCATTATGCTATATTACCAAATATTGGATTCAATCTTTTTATCAACTTGTTTTCTGTCAATTATGACAGGTTTTGTATTTCTCATTTAACGGATTGATTGTAGTCCCCGTTGATCTGAAAGTATACACCTCAGTATTGGGGGAAATATTGCCAAAATGATCCACAATTAATGCATTTTTCACTGAAAAACTGAGGCGCAAAAGCTCAGATCAATGAGACCTACTATTATCAATTCCAAAGAGAAATACAAAACCTGTGCTAACTGAAAGAAAACAAGTTGACAAAAAGATTGAATCTGAGATTTGGTGATAATATAGCATAATAAAGGCTAGCCATTTTTGACTGGGAACACCAAATTGGAATTGTAAAGGATTTTAAGCACAGGATATTTTAAGTATTTTAGCTTTAATTTGTTAGCTGTGGGGTTTAAAGCGGACGACTTTTGAGACACAACATCCCTGAAAGGATTTAGCGTGCTGACAGTTTTAACATGCTAACTGTGACTTCTGAGAAATCACAAAAAATCATGAAATCACAATCATGACAGCTATCAAAACATCCTTTCCAAGACAATTACTGTCAGACTTCATCAGATTCTGTGAGAAATATTCTGGTTATCCGTCTCTATTTGTTTAGTGTCTGATAGATCTAACCTAAACTAATTATGCATGGATTACCTACAACCAAGTAGTCGAGTAGTCATTCAGACAACTTACCCTACAACTAGCAACTCTACATCGATTTCATTTGAATGATGTCCCATGTGCAAATGCTGACCATCTAAATTGGTTAATGTCATCCTGATTGTTATAATAGCTGTTTTAACACCCTCTTCTTACCAGTTGCATGTCCAGATTGATGTCCACCAAGTTGAAGGACAGCACATGGTCTTTGGCCCCCACAAACAGCCGACCTCTCTCCTCGTCCAATAAAAAGTTGTGATAGGCAGAGCTGTTGGCCAATCCATTGAAAGTGAGCAGGTTGTTGGACTCCAACATTTCTGTGGGAAAAAGTGAATATAGTATATTGGATTTATTGGGTCTCCTACAAACTTCAAAAGCAAAAGCTGACAGAAACATTAACACCCATATGCTGAGCTTTCAAATATGGTCCACAATACGTAAAACTTGATGCTTTCTGACCTCATCCTCATTTTTTAGAGTTATATGGTTGAGAGGGAGACAGATAGATGGACCTTGGCTCTGACAGCGAACAGCTCAGCAGGGACGGCAGCAGTGTGTGTGAGACGTGTGACTGTGGTTTGGCTATAAGACAGCTGGGAAAGCTGGCGGTGCTCATGGATACACAGATATTTGCTTGTGGATTTTGCTTTTGTTCCTTATGTAGTTTATTGTCTACACAGCAAAGAGCTGAATAAAACCAAGCCAACAAGAGTAATCTACATAAATTAGTTTCAGGTAGCTTCAAAATATTTGCTAGGGATTTCTTATTTTATTTGTTTGTTATAGGAATAGCTTAACCAAAAATGACATTTCTGTCTTCATTTACTCATGCCCAGATTCATTCAACAGTAACTGGCAAGCCACAAGAAAGCACAGTAAAAGTACCAAGTCTTCAGAAGACATGCTGTAGCTTTCTGTGAGGAACAGACTAGAATTTGAGTTATCTTGACATTCAGATTTGAAAATGTGCATGCAGAGATGATATCTGAAGGCTACAGTGGATTTTCAGTGAATAATGACAGATCATTTTGGTTTGTTCCTCAAACAAACCTATCATATTGCTTCAGACAACTGAGAATAAAGTGCGTGAGTTGTATGGAATATTTATTTTTTGGCTATCACGTCCTTTTTGGAGGACTTGTCATGCATTCGCTGTATGGAAAAACACTTTGAACAGGATGCCTTACATCTATAATATACTCTCAGAAAAAAGGTACAAAAGCTGTCACTTGGGCAGTACGCTTCAAAAGGTACACCGTTGTACCTTATTTACTCCAGAAGAGTGCATATTAGTAGCTTAAATGTGCATATTAGTACTTGGATGGCTCAAATTCGTGCCTGTTGAAAGGGTACAGCCCCCGTCACAGCTCTGGTACCTTTTTTTCCGAGAGTTTGCATCTCTTAACTGATATTTTTTGCAATAAAGTAAGTCATACAGGTCTGGAACATGTATGAGTGTGGGTAAAAGACGATAGAATCTGTTTAAGTCACTAAGACAAAAAAAAAAAAGTTTTGTCAGAGTCAGCATCTAGCAGTCAACACGCATGCCTAACTGTGGGTCTTTGTCTATCATTATATATAACTCTTAAATTTGTTCTTTTAGTTGGTGTGTGGTGTAAAGCCACGTTAAAGAAAACAGAAAATGTGCGACAGGACCAGCAAGCTGTAATTACTGCATTTGTTCTTAAGGGAAGTAAGATTTTCCCTGCCGTCACACTTAAATTACTCTCCAGAGGGACATTAATAGCAGCTGAGAAATATGGAAGTGTTTGGACAATTATTGTAACCTATGAGTGTGTGTGTGTGTTAGATTTTATGTTGTATAAGGTTAAGGCAAAAAGGGCAGCAGATGAATCACACACAGTGTGGGATAGAATCATCCACATTAATTTTAGGATCCAAAAAATGTTTTTAAGCCTGTTGCTTACCTACCAAAAATTGCAAATTAATTAATTAATTAATTAATTAATAAAAAGCACATTATAGACACACACACACACACACACACACATATATATAAACAGGTGAATGAAAGAATGAATTAAGGAATACTTAGTACTTAACATTTTAAAGCAATTTTGCATCATGTAAATCTTCATAACTCCACACTCACACACTTATAATGTATTTCTATGTCAGAACGGGTTTTCAAAGGGCCTGAGGAGAAAAAGAGGAAGAACAGGCGAGAGGAAAGAGTGAAAGAGGAAAGTGTGAGAAAGGAAAGACAAAACCTGTGGAGTGCCACAGAGGAGAAGAGAAGGCCAGAATGAAGAAAGGTTAAGACTAAGGTTGAGATGACTTAAAAGAGGTCAGTTAGAGAAGAGGAGAAAGAGAGAACGAGAGTGAATCTCTCACTTGGGTATGGAGTGGCTGTGGTGTTTCCATTTGGCACATGACTAAAAAACACTCAGAATGCCTTTTATACACTCAGACACACTCGAAACACTGGAATTCATCTCATCATCACTTCAATGTGAACGCTCACAAACACACAGGCTTTTTCGAAGACAAAACTGTGTCTGTTCAAATAAAGACTGTTCATAAAACTATATTCCTTTCATTTCAGCCAAAATCTCACGAAAAATCAGGAAGTTTTTCACTATATCTGTACTCACTATGGGGGAAAAAAATCTGTGGAATTGGTTTAAACATGGTAAAATGTGTAAAACAGAGCACTATTATTCACAACTGAAAGTCTTGGCAAATAAGCAAAACTGTAAACAAAATTAGTGCATTATAAAGGGTTGTTAAAGGGTCTAATGCATTATAATTATTCATAACGTTTATATCTTGCCGCAAATAATTCTAACAGAATATAAAATGCAGTGTGTAACAATGAATTGATAAGTGCTATAATGTATAAACTGTGGTTACAATTATTCAAGAGATTGTACAATGCATTGTAAGGTGCACTACAAGGCATAATGAATGCATTAAAATTACTTTTATAATGCATTATAGATAAAGGCTTTAAGTAAAGTGTTACCAATATATGTATATAATGTATTTACATTGTACAATATTTGCTTATTTTAAGTCAATATATTGATTATTTTATTTCAAAATCATTGAACATAGCCTATCAAAGCAATGCATTTTGTAATGTTAACAGCGTATAAGGACTTTTGTGGAGTGCTTTATGTATATTTCACAGGATATTTCTGTTACTGTGAGGAAATGAATGGTACAAAGTGCAATGAACGTTTCCTTTATGTCATGGAAACATCTGTTGAATTATGTCATTGTTGCTGTTATACTCTCTCCTTTCTCTTTTTTCACCCTTTTTTGATGTGCTTCATGCTCACTTCTGCTTCTGATGGTGTAAATGTGTGACTATGTGCGTTTGGTGGTTTTGCATGAGTGTGTAACATCAACTGACACAGGCGTCTCATCGGATTGTCAAGGGTCTGCTTGCGTAATGCACTTGTGCTGAGGTCTAATTAAAATATTCACACATATACAGCAGTCAAACACACAAACACTCTCTTAAACTGCAAAATGACTCCATCAACAATCACAAACTCACTTTAGAGAGGAAATTAACTGCACTTGATTACTGTCGAATTTTGAAAAGCATTGAACAAATAGTCTGTGTACAGTATGTACAAATGTGTGAATGTTCTAAAACATTGGGACTTTGTTGTAATTGTGTTATCATCGAAACCAATCAGTCATCAAGTTTTTCTCTGTTAAATTGCTGAATACAATGCATGATGTAATGTTTAGATTTTTTTAACACCTCTGTTATGATCCAGACAGTTGCCAGGGCATTCCAAACTCATAAATCAGATACCACAGATAGAACATCATGCAATTAATACATCATTCTGCTCATTGTGCATGTCTTTGAGTGTGTGATCAGGCTGAGGTGTGAGAAGTGCATTTAATTGGGTTTGGTAATAAAATACCTTCTGAGAACAATAAGTTTTCAACCTGGAGCAATAAAACCTGATCTTGTGTACAATGTGAATATGAGATTTATGATTGCCTAGTAAAACAGTGAAAAGTGCTTTTTTAATCAGTAATATCCATTACACACAGCCACATAACTCTGATATAAAGACTCAAAAAGTGACTGCTCTTGGCAGGTTTCACTTAGAATTCAACTGTTGCGGCAGTTGCTGTGTGAATCAATAATGTATGAGCTGTAATTATCATATAGCCCAGAGTTATTTATCTACTAAAGATTACCTGAGAACACCCTGAGGAACAGGTTCTCAGAATGAAGGATTTGAACTGCAAAGACAAAGACAAGGAACACCAAACGAGTTTAAAGTTCAATCTACAAGGATGTAACTAAATATTTAATCAAATGTAAAACTTTAGCAATCAATCACTGAAATCACTAGCATCAAAAAACTAATTAGAAACACATTTCAGAAACATTTCAGTTCCAGGGTGAATTTGTGAACTCCTGAGTGTAGGTTTGTTTACAAAGTCTACAAAGAAATCTGAAGATGTATTATTGGAAATTGCTATGATTTGGAAAGAGATCATTTTTTGATACCCAAGTCACAAAATTGAGATGATTAGCAATCTTTCAACATACTGGAAAAGAGACCAGCTGCGGTAGTTAAGAGAAAACGGCACTTGCTAAATGACAACATGCTAACTTTACCAGACAAAATAAAAATACAAAAAAGCATACATGTTATCTTCATGCTTTATATATACTCTTTCAAAGGTTTGCAGTCAGTTAATAAGGTTTTTATTAACCAATTAATGCTTTTATTTAGTAAAGTTGCATTAAATTTATTAAAATTGACAGTAAAGACACTTATAATGCTACAAAAGGTTTCAAAGGCAACTTTCTATTCATCAAAAAAATCCTGACAAAATGTATCAAACTAAAATATAAAGCAGCACAACTGTTTTCAACATCGATAATAATTAAAAATGTTTCTTGAGTAGCAAATCAGCATATTAGAATGATTTCTAAAGGCTCATGTGACAATGAAAATTCAGCTTTGTCATCACAGGAATAAGTTAAATTTTAAAAGATATTAAAATAGAAAGCAGCTATTTAAAATTGTAATAATATTTTACTATATTACTGTTTTTTACTGTATTTTAGATTAAATAAATGCAGCTTTGGTGAGCATAATCAACTTCATAAGAGACTTCTTTAAAAAGACAAAAAACAATTAAAAACCTCAAACCTGAAACAGTAGTGTATCATGGTTTAGTTGCGTCAGGACAAAAACGGGTCACGTTGTGTGTCAGATTCCAGAACATACGGTGCCCCTGCCTGGCATTGTGGGTAATCTACAGTAGCAGCACGCAGTCACTCAGGAGGAAGTGGCTTTAGACATGCTGCTAATCTGAACCTTGTCGGTTTAAAGAGGAGAAGAGCTAGTCTCAGCCTCTTCAAACCACTGAGACCGTCTCTCTGTCTCTTTCCCTCCATCTATTGTTGTGGAAAAACATCTGAGAATACAAGCGAGGAGGGGAGGGCAGGTGGAGGCAGAGGAACAGTCCCATCTGAGGCTGATAAAAATAAACTTCTCTACCCTACATACTGCCTGTGCTCTCTGCTCTGCAGGGCACGTGTGTGTGTGTGTGTGTGTGTGTGTGTGTGTGTGTGTGGGCAGATGAAACATGAGCGCTATCCACACTCACCTTTTTCCATTCATCGCAGCATGCATGTCCATCTAATCAAATCTGGAGTTCTGATTATTAGCGTACCTGATCGTTTGAACTCTTTCCACAGGGTCCAAAGACGATTTTAGGGCAATCAAATACCTGAAATCAAATCAAATCCAATTTCCCTCATGACTTTCTGCTTTCCAAGGGAAAACCTGTATTATGGCATAAATATTTTCCATTTCACAGGAATTTGGCGGAGTATTGTTTTAGGTGTGTGTGTTCTAACGCTGCGGCTTTATTTCTGAAGAGGATACGGAGAGTTCACATGCTGCAACTGCAATCCAACACCAGATTCTTGGCATGTTTGTGGATTAAAAGCTTAATTAAAGTGAAATAAAACTTCTCTCATTCCTTCATGAGATTATAGCCATCTTAAAACATTCACTTCGGAATGGGATAGCTTTACACCAAAAACATTATTCCACCACACAAATCCACACACATATACATGCAGTACTAAAGTAGGCAATCTCTTGTTTCTTTGCCACTTAATTGAGACAAAATGCAGCCACATCCATTATCCTGTTCTTTATGTCTTTTCACACCAGTTGACATTTATGTAAAGGTGTTATTGTTAACTTGCCCCGGGAACTTTCAGCTCAGAGGGGACACTGATACCATCCCTGTGAGGAACACCAGTGCTCAGTCAGGACTTCCTCATGGGTGGCTTCCTCTCCACACACACACACACACACACACACACACACACACCTCCATTCTATGGAAATATGGTTGTAGGGACTCTACAGCTATGTGTGTACAGATTTGGTTGTACATGTGAGGACTACATTTTAGAATATATTCTCACTTAGTAAAACAATAAAAACAACTTGTGAACTTGAGACATTTAAAGTGGTCCTCAATATTTGAAAGGTTCATAATTCAGCCAAATCATGTTTTGATTCAAATATGATAATGTGAGCAGGTTTCTGTGAAGGTTAGTGTATAGAAAATATCATTATCATAGTATGAAAATCATTATGTCTATGGGAGGACCTCTAGGAAATTTTGTCTTCTTGTAAATGGCTCAACTTGTCTGGGTCATGTTGTCAGGATAATCTAAAAATGTGTTTCATGTGGTAACATTTAAATCAACCGGTAAAAATAAAATAAAATAAAATAAATTTTATATTTCTTAAAAAAAGAGAAAAAAAAAGATTTTTCAAAAAGTAAATAAAAAAGTTGTCTTTTATAATTACTTATTATTTATCATTTTAAATGGGTTTCACCATTGGAATGCATTTTTAAGTGTCATGTCAGGGAACAAGTAAGCAAGCAAGTAAGTGCATCAATGAACAAATGAATAAGCAAATAAATAAAAGTTAACAACAAGACATTTACTTTTTACAGTGTTCTTTTGTGCATTCATAATATTCTGCAATAAATATTAGCACACAAAAACAACAGACAAACCTGTTTTATAACAATTAATGATATATATTTTTTTGGATTAAAACACTTTCTTTCTTTAATCCAACCTACAATGACTACAAGCAAACAATTCTAGGATTCTCACAAAAATTGGCTAAGCAAATGGTTTGATTTTGGTTGCAACAATCTCTTTGTCCGACCAAAGGAAGACAAAGGTTTTTTCAAAAAAATTAAAAATAAATAAATTACACACTGCCACATGAATTTTATTTGATGAGAACTCAGCAAAGGATGAATCAGCCAGATTGTGGTGACAAATTTTCACAGGTGTCTGAGTTTGCTCTAGTGCTGATGGATATCAGAATCAGTCTTGGCATTTCACCAAGTCGTGTTTGCTTAGATCAGCCTAGAGTACATTGCAAACACACACACACACACATGCACTCCCTAGGTGTAAAACACAAACACATATTCCCTCTCCATCTCTCTTTGTCTCTTTCTTCATTGTTTTCCAGACAAACCGTGTGTGTATGCCTGTAGGTGTCAGTGTTTGATACGGTAAACAGCTCCAGACGTGTGTGTGTGTGTGTGTGTGTGTGTGTGTGTTGGGGCAGATGAGAGCTCTGGGTACTTAAGGAGCCCCCCGTGTGTTTGTGCATGCGTGCGACCTGGATCAAGCACGTCTGTCGCCTGACAGTCACACACCACGGTTCATATAGAGCTCAGCTTCCACCAGCCAGCTAATGAGGAGCTGTCAGTGCAATTAGAAAGCTGGCAGAGAGAGAAATGGCTCACTTTTATACAACCATCTGCCCTGACTGTTAAACCGCTCTCTGTGTGTCTCTTTCTAATTACAGAGGGAGGGAAGAACGAGCGCTTGCATTTAAACACTCGTACTGTGAATTCACTCCTGACAGTTCACTTCATCACGAACACCAATCGGATGTGAAGAGTTGTAATGTTTTAACAAAACCGCACTGTAAAAACAGCCACCTTGCGTTATACAGTCTGCAATTATCATAACACGCTCCCTCAAAACACTAGGAATCTTATAAACAATTTACTCTAGCTGAGCAACAAAAGTGGAGGAAAGTACACGCAGAGAAGAATATAATAGATCAGTGGTTCTCAAGCAGTGGGTCGTGACCCAAAAATGGGCAAGTCTGTTCTGATAGGGTCAAGGCTTAAAAAAAATCTAACGTCATGCATAGATATTACAATAAAATAAATAGGCTTTTCCACATTTTCTATTTAAGGTACAACTCTGGTATAACTTGGCAGAT
>JAFVLL020028918.1:0-30476 GCA_021397915.2 Tor tambroides | reverse complement strand
CAGATTTTATTTTCGGCAAGTCGTAATTACATCGTATGACATTGTCTCATTTGATGCTCATAAGTTTCTTCATATTGCGTTAGTATCTCATAACACCAAATCAATAAAAGAATAAAAATTGCACTACGAAAGATCTCCATGATTAGCCTGTTTTTGCACTTCCTGTTTTCCCTGCTTGAGAATTTCTGTCCAATGAATGGATGACCTTAGCACACGTGTGGTTTTGTTTACAATTTCTGGTTCACTTGCAAAAAGGGCAGTGTGAAAGCGAACCGCACCAAACAACAACAACAAAAAACATTCTATTTGGTCCGGACCAAAGCAAGTGAACTATCGGACTTTCCTGGTGTGAATACACCCTAAATCATGCTACTTTGTACACTGTTAAAAATAAAGTTTCTTTATTGGCATCTTTGGTTCTATAAAGATCTTTTAACATCTATGTAACCTTTCCAACCACAAAAGGTTCTTTATAGAAGAAAAAGGTTCTTTATATGATTAAAATGTTCTTCACACTGTTCTCTTCTTACTGAACTACTCACTGAAAGGTTCCTCTATAGCATCCACCTTTATTTTTAAGAGTGTATGACACCACATTTTCAAAATCTAAGGCTGCATTTTACAGTACACTACTTGTAATTCACAGATTAATTGCAGATTAATAACAGAATGCATTGCCTTCAAGTCCTTCTGGGAAGTTTCTGTGTACAAGCTTGGAAGTCATAACGTGACGTGAAAAATAGGATAAAATGAGAAAATAGAGAAAATGATTTGTAACAATGTGATGCTTTATCTGTGTATTTTATCATTCTTGTGTTGCCATGTGTTATACTATATCAACCCCACACAAAAACATACCAACATACAGCTCACCGCCACAGAGGATCTCAACTCTCTCTGAAGTCAAACTGCAAATGCAAAGTGTGTTTGCGTGCTTCTGCACATGAACAAATGCCAATAAGTTGAAATTTGTGTGAACTAAAGCCAAAAATCAGCCAGTCAATCTAATATCAGAGTGATTCCACTACAAACACTCACGACAACAACACACGTTCATACGAATCTCTCAGTGTCATGCATGTCACTTTGAATAAAAGCTCTGTATAAAATGTATCAAATATAGGCCAAAACCAAAAACTCACTATTTGCAATGTACAGTATATGCAAAGAGAAATCATTCTGTGCCTTACACAATACAAGGTGCCCATCCTAACAATAACACTGCCACTTGCGCAGAGAAACACCCTTTCAAGGTGTAATGCCCTGCATTTACATAAATGTGAATAAATTTTCAATGAAGACACACACACACACACATGCAGCACTTCGGGTGATGATAAACTCTCAGGCACCTGCTCACTCTCACATGCAGAGCGTGATGTGTACAGTCTATGACACACAGCAGCCTATTAATGAGCGTTATTCATCATCTTTCATATTACACTACACTTATAGCAAATCAATTTCTTACAGGATCAGGTCACTCTTCAGCATATACAATCACCCTTGCGCTTCAGGCTTGGCAAAATATTCAGAATTTAGCAGTCAAAAGGGGTTTTTCTTTTGGAAAACAATAAAATTTCTTAACTTTCCCAAATTATTCCTTTTTATTCCCTAATACAAAATTCAAATACATATGTTTCTTCTAAAATATGTAGTTTTAATACTATCAAAACATTTAATAGCCATCAAACATATTTTAATTTGATAAAAATTAAATGCTGACATTAAATGCATGCTGATTATATATTTTAGTCCATCTTTTTAGTGTTTTTAAAGAAGTTTTTTATGCTTACAAAGGCTGAATTAATTTGATCAAAAATCAATGCACATCAATTTCATTCAACAAACTGAATAGGATTGCAAGCCATTCTTAACTCAGATCTCAATAACATACAACCAATGTTTTTCCTCGTCACATTTATATCAGACTCGCACACAATATAATTCTCTTGCTGTAGCGCTGTAGATTCAGCAGCTGTGGAGTGCCATCGCAGAATAACAGTGCAGTAAACACTGACACACACAACTGCATGCTTACATACACACACACACGGCTGTAAATTTAAGCAGCTTTATAACTGTCAGATGCAATGCTGTTCACCTGCTTTCCTTGCATAAGAAACCTCCCACAGTTACTGCCCAACAAATTACACTGCCAATTACAAGCCCATTCACACACAGTTCTTTCCTGCAGCCTGCTATGAAACTCAACCTATTCACAAATCATTCTAGAAATGTTCTACGTGAATAAATATTTTAATTTCATTGATGTTCTTGAAAGATTTCTTCTTAAAGCAACTTTAAAAAGGTAATATCGTACATTTTTGCTTCTTGTTTTCTGACTGGCTCAAAAAAAAGATACAAAAACAATTGCTTAAAACACCTTAACACAGAAATTAAAGGTGTTATCGTCTTTAACCTTTCCTGAAAAAAAAAAAAATCCTCTTTTTCATTCAAGTGTTTTCAGTTCTTCCTACCATCTTACACTATTCCTCACCTCCCACTCTGAGCAATGGTGTCAGGATAATCCCTGATTGGTGGAATACAGTTTGAGTGACAGACTGATGGAGTGATTACATTATTTGGATATTCTATTTCTCTGTTGGATCGTAATGATTATGGTTAATTTTGCTGCATGGTGTTTATTTATGCTGAATAAATTAAATTGCTACTTTTTCTGTAAGACACTAATGAAAATCACCATGTTGAATAATGTGAATTACAAATAAACTAAATACATTTTAAAATATGTACAAATCATGTTGTACAGTGTGTATTTATACTGATTAAACAAAAAAACTATCTGTAAATATATAAATGAAAATCACCATTTAGAATAATGTGAATTACAAATAAATGAAATGCACAGCATAAATAAATAAGTGCACTGCATATATATATATATAATATAATTTTTTTTTTTTTTAATGAACCTAAAATAAGCTTCATAATGAAAGCTTATTGAAATATGACCTGGACATGTTTCAAAAGAAATGATACAAGCTGCAACTTACAAGATGATTCAGTGATCTTAAAAGGTAAGAGAGACTCAACACTGAACAATCCAAATCTCTTTGAGTTTTCCACAGGACTGATGAAGAGCGAGAATTATGGGTAAGTGGCCAAACATGCAGGTCCTCCTCTGTCCTCCTAACTGCAGACAGCTTAATCATCAAGCCTCAGTAAACAACATCAGCTAAATACAGCTCTCTCGCTCACACTCGCTCACTCTCACCCTACTTTTATTTACTCAGAATGACAGATTGAAAAGAGAAAAAAAAAGAACTGTGGCTTTGAAGATTTGCTGTGGGGAGGAGTGTGGGATGTATATAGACACACAATATAAACATCAGCTGAGGTGTGTGTGTGTGTGTGTGCTGCAGAGAGAGAGAGAGAGAGAGAGAGAGAGAGAGAGAGATGTCTACTTTACTCTACCAAATTACCTCATGTCAGGGATTAGAAGGGGACGGGCCAGACGGATGATGGGAAAAGGAGAAAGAGATAAGAGTGCTGATAGACAGAGCAGAGCAGGAGAGTGAGAGAAGGGGGGAGTCTATTGATTTCAGTTGGGGGTGATGAATATGACAAAACCAAAAGAGAGAAACTTCAAAAATATTCTCTGCATTCCAAACATATTTGGAATTCAAACTTTGAATAAGTCCTATCATAAGACATCATGAACTCATTCAAATCATTGGTGTACAGTACGTTGTTTCAAGAAAATAGTTAAATAAAATAAAAACATTAATTAATTAAAACAACAAAATAAAATATTTATTGTGAAATATATAAAATGTTATAAAATAAAAAATAAATATTTAAAATGAATACTGAAATAACTTGAAATAAAACAACTTCAAAATTAAATAACATATAAAAATAAAATAAAATGCCTCACCCAACATCAAACAGGATATTACAGGTAATGAGAAGATAAATCGCATTATAGAAGCAAAATAGGACGTGAATGCCACTACAAGTTGATTTTGAGAAGTGAATTGTTATACATTACCTCTGGTATTTGAACAGCGTAAGGCTGGTTGAGAAATGAAGGTGCATTGTCATTTACATCTCCGATCTGAATGTTCACTGTATTCTTGACGACCTAAAAACCAATTAAATTAAAAAAAATGCATAAAATTAAATCAAATAACAAATAACATTCTACTAATTCTACATTGGATTTCATAGATTAAAAATATGAGTTAGTTTATAGTGATTGAAACTAGAAAAGTTAAAACTATAAAAGAAAATTTCATCAAACCAATTTTTTAATGGTTTTAAATAAGAAATGACACAACCATTAAAATGTTTGGAGTCAGTAAAAGTCCCTTATGCTCACCAAGGCTGCATTTATTTGATCAAAATATAGTAAAAACAGTAACACTGTGAAATATTATGGTAATTAAAAAAAATTTAAAAAACCATTTGAAAATATTTTAAAAAGTAATTTATTCCTGTAATGCTAAGCTGTATTTAGCTATTACTCAACGGGACATGATTCATCATTCTAATATGCTGATATGGTGTTCAAGGAACATTTCTTAATATTATCAGTGTTGGAAGTCCTCCACTTAGCTTTGTGAAATGTCTTAGATATTATTATTTTTTAGATTTTTTGAGGGAAAGTTCAAAAAAAAAATTCTAATTATTATCAATGTTGAAAACAGTTGTGCTGCTTAACATTTTTGTGGAAGCTGAAAATTTTGTCACGATTTTTTAATGAATATAAAGTTTAAATGAACAGCAGTTTTTTTTAATGGAAATCTTTTGTAACATTATAAATATCTTTATTATCCACTTCTGAAAAATTCAACGCATCCTTGCTGAATATAAGTATTCATTTCTTTACAAAAAATCTGTACAGGCCTCAAACTTTTGAACGGTAATGGAAAGTTAAAAAACACAGACCTTAGAGACAGACGGATGGGGAAAATGGATAGATCGATGATCTCTAACTCACCCCTTGACTGTCACTGACTGAGAACTCCACCTGCATCTCTGACTTGGTCTGAAGACACAAAACCACAAACAGACAGACAAACAAACAGCAGCATTAAATCACTAGTGTCAGCTCCAGCTGGACAGTCATTCAATTCTTTCACCATTTGCTCATGGTTTTCCGCACCTCCCTGTCGAGCGGCTGTCTCAGCCACACAACCCCAGTCGTCTCCTGCACAGCGAAGTACCGCATGGCCTCTTCCCCGACCACACCGAAAATCAACGGCTCGCCGTCCGGGTCGACCGCCTGCAGCTGGGTAATGGATGTACCTGAACACACACACAATAGACGATATTTCAGACAACATTACATCTTAAAGGGGTCATGAAAGGTTGAATTTTTCTTGATCTTTTGACACAAAAGACTTGTTGCTCTTTGAAAGTATAAAGTCATTCGGAGCTAAAAAAAAAAAAAGAAAAAAAGCATTTATTGCAACTACACTACTATGAAACAGCTTATCACAAACTTTTGCAACATTTCAGACAAAACAGACATTTTTTTTAATATGTACTTTTGTCTTCTTTTCTAATATTTGCTAACTAGGTAATATAAGATATAGTTGTACAGCTGGATACAAACATTGCAGGTGGATATGACCTCATTAAGGGTAAATACGCTGGTAAATGTGAAACACATTTACACATATAAAGTAAACTAAACAGCCCAGCTTAGGTGTAAATATATCCAGCAGCGCAGGAGGCCACAAAGGATGAGTCACATTAAAAGGTGAAGTGTGTAATTTTTCTGATACTTTCAAAATGTCCCAGTTTAATATGCAGAGACAACTATAAGCTATTTGCAGGTTGGCAAGATTGTGAACACTGACTTGTGTTTTGTTTTGTTTTTTTTAAACTTCTGCTGGAACCAGTGAAGTGAGTTTGGGAGAAATGGTTGACAGGAGTTTGAAAGCTAAAATTAAGGCTGGACTATACAGCGTTTAAAATCTGAATAGTTTTGGCATACACTAAACATCTCTGGATCACCATGAAATATTTTTTATTTTTTTTTTATAAAACTGAACTATTTTAACCATACTTTCTGGTATTAAATAAATTACATTTATGTTAAATAAATAATAAATAAATAATATACGTTTTATTTTTATTGCATTTATATTTATCATGAATTATACTTATAAACGTGCATTATCTGCAAGTAATTTGTTCAGAAGGCAACAGAAGGCAAAATAATCACCCTACTTAGTATTAGTCATTAGCATTAGAAGCACACTATGTAGGCAGCTAAAACAGAGACTGTGTGTTAATGAGAGTGTGTATATGTGTGTAAATGTGAGTGTTTGTAAAGTAGAAGCCAGTTTTAAGTCATTCAAAACAAAAAACCCACAGCAGATGCATGATAAATGAAAACAATATGCAATCTAAAATTGACTCAAAAAATTAAACATGTTTGATTTCCTCTGGCTAAATGGAATTATTGTCTGTAGCTAAAAAAATTTGGAATCTGTGCCTATCAAACACTATACGATTTTCTTTGAAATCTGTCGACTCTGATGGCCCAAAATCTGACTTTCAGTAACTAGCATCAACTCATAAACTCATTACGAACTTTAGAAACTTTTCAGAGAAAAAAAAAAAATTATAAGTTTTTTTTCTAGTAAAAAGTCATCCTTAAGCCTGGTTCAGACTATACATGAATTTTTTTTTTTTTTTTGTCGGTTACAACAGTCACTGTGTCAGATTATGCAATTTTGACTTCTAAAATCTTGTTGTGTCGTGAACAACCAAGTGTCACAGATGTGACAGAACTCTTCAAGGACGAACGGAAAAAATTAAACATGCTAAGCCCAGTTCAGATGACATGATTTTAGCCCAATTTTGGCACGATCTGCTTGATGTAGGTGTTGTGGGGATTTGTAAATGACAATGGGCATTGCAGACGTGGCATCAGTTGTTGTCCACTATGACAAACACCAGACGAGATGAAACAATTGAATCTTGCGTCTCAAAGCCCATTGTTGTTTATGAATCCTCACAACATCCAAGTCAAGCAGATCGTGCCAAAATCATGTTGTCTGGACCGGACAACATAAATTTACATGAGAGGATAAACTGTATGAGATATTCATCCTTGTTTTCAGAAAATATTTGCCAATTTGGTAACGTAAATTTAACATATAGTTATACAAGTGGATACAAACATTGCAAGTGGAAATTACGTCATTAATGGACATTGATAAATATGAGACATATATATGCATATAAAATAAACTAAAAAGCCCAATTTGTGCAAATCAGGGCAAAATGCAGTACTAGGCAAAAAAGATGTTTAATACATTTCAGGCTTTAAACTGCAAAATTAACTTGGACATTTTGCGAAATATCTCACATTGGTTTTAACAGAAGAAAAAAATCTTAAAAAATTGAAACAAGTGAGGGTGATTAAATAATGACAGAAAAGAACTGCTCCTTTAAGTAAGACTTCCTCCAGATATTTTAACGTGATGCAAAGTTATGACCTTGAGACGCAGTTATTTTAATATTTCATTCTTGCTTCGTCTCATTAATCAAAATCTAAACAAAATAACCCCTTTAAATTAGGTTTTTCACCTCTTTATTCTCTCATTCCTCCTCTCAAACTGTCTCAATATCCCAAAACGTGCTACAATACAGCCAAACTAACAAAGACATCCTCTGAGCTCATTATACATCCCACAACATGGAGTCTGTGTGTGTCTGGTAACAGGTGTGTGTTTATGAAGACACCTGGCGAGGGGGTCCCTGACTCATTCCAGCTTTAGTTCTGCTGACGGCGCCAGACGCCTAATGCTGCAAATCCTACATTAATGAGAAAGACCAACAAACAGATCAGGCCCAATCTCTTCCACAGCCATAAACACACACACAGACTCAGATTCAGATTCGTGCATACAAAAGCACTCACATACATATGGTGCTAGCAACACCAAGGCCTTGGGTTCAGTTCCCAGGGACAAAATGCATGCTTTAAAAGCCACTTTGGATAAAATCTCCAAAAATGTATGCATAAAGTCCAATAGCAATCAATTCACACATAAAATATATCAAATGAAACTATACAAGTAGCTCTTTCATATCCAGACACCCCCAGCAACTACAAAGGTCAATAAGTTAAACCACATGCACATACAACGTTTATCAATACACAATGCTGTGTGAAAGGGAGGTGAAAACACCTCTAATTAATGGGAGGATTTATTAACTGCGCTCTCTGTTTATAATGAGATTTATGCAAATTCTGATGCTTTCAGTGTGAGTTATAATTTGGTTGAAGACGGTGCAAATTAAGCGTTTTACGTTACACTCATTAATAATAAAGCCTTCCCCCTCTCTTTTCTCCTGTTTTCAGAGATGGAAGAATCCATCGTGTGTGGTCAGGAGAGGGAATGCTGGGTAACAAATGGCTGTTCTGGGTCAGTAATGTGTGTCTGTGCACAAAGGGATTGTGGGGTGTGTTCAGAGGAAACTAAAATGTGTGTAAATGTCAATCTGCAAGACAAACTGTGGCTCTGCTTCAAAACCTAATGAGCTGCCTTGCCAAGTGATTTTAGGAGCATTTGGCATTGGCATACTGCTAAGCTAACAACATGATAATCTAATAAGCACAAAAACACATAACACAAAGAAATACTGTTTTATTTTTAATATTTTAACCATTCTTTTTGGTATTACATGAATTATAATAAATAAAATATAAAACAGTAAATTATAGTAAATCAATGTAATGATTATATTTTTTATTTATATTTATAATCATATTACTGTACAGTAAACTGAATTTCTAAACATTTTTCTCTTTGACCTCCATTTTTTGAGGTATATTTCAATTGTCACAATGCATAATGGGACTGTGTTATATGTAACAAGACACTGTAAGCACAAAATACATATTACAAATAAATAGTTAAAAATAATTTTCAACTATTTTAATTATACTTTTTGGTTTTAAATGAATTATAGTAAATAAAACAAAATATAATAAATTATATTAAATAAATATAATGATTATATGTGGTTTATAATATTTTATTTATATTTTTAACGATTTACAATAAATATATTGTTATTTATATTTGTAAAAATTATAAAAAAAATTATATTTTTGAACATTTCTCAATTCGTCATCCATGTTTAATGGATTTATTCACTTGCTGCAATGCATTAAGGAATTGTGTTATCTGCAACCCTAAGCACAAAAATACAATCAACTAAATATTTATTTATTCTAAACAATTGTAACCATACTTTTTGGTATTAATGTTGCATATTTATAATGTGTTTTAAATGCTTTTATATAATGTATTATATTTATTTATATTTAACTTCAATTCAATTACATTTTAATTATTTAAATGAAATTATATTTCTCACTTTATTCCTCCATCTTCGATGGATTATTTCAGTTGTCGAAATGCATTGTGATATTGCATTATCTGCAAATTATGCGTTTAATTAAATTCCTCAGAAGGTAATATAATCACACTTCATAGCATTTGGAACAACTGTCCCATCAGAAGCACGTGTGTTGGTACTGTATGTAACGAGTGTGTATGTGCATTTATATGCATATGTGTAAAGCAGTGACACTCACGTTCTTTCTGTTTCTCTCTGGCTCGGGCTGATAGATGACGCTATTTAGGCCACAGCGAGCCCAGTATTATGCTTATGACTGATACACTGCACATTAACACACCACACAGCCGAGAAGAACTGACAAGAGCAATGTGCCTGCGGGCTCATCTATCTCTCTCTCTCTCTCTGTTGCAGTCACAGGCCCGTCTCAGCAAGTGTGTAGAATGTTTTATTTCAGAGAATGTAACTCATCTCGATGGCACAACACTGACCGGACAACACAAACAGAAACTCCCAAACAAAACAACATTAAATCTGACTGCCACAGGTGATTAGAATGACACACAAACAGAAACAGAAACATTTGTGAACAGCCTAAAGGCATGGATCACCCAAAAATGACATTTCTATCATCATGTAATTTCATCTAAGACCTGTATTCTTTCTTTCACAGAACACAAAATGCAAGATGTTCAGCAGAATGTGCAAGCTGCTCTTCTCCATAACACAAAATAAATGCCGTCAAAGTCTGTCGAGCTCCAAAAAGGACAAAAAAGCACCATGAAAGTAGTACATATGACTCATGAGCTATATTTTGAGTCTTGACGCCACACAATAGCTGTGCGTGAGATACGTCATTCAGTTATAATCTTTATGGTTTCAGAAGACTTGGAATATAGTGCATGAGTCATATGGGCTACTTGTGATACTGAATAACTGTTTATAATCTAAAGCCAATATATATATATATATATATATAAAGATTTCAGTAAATACAGTAATTTTGTGAAACATTATTACAATAAAAAAAATGCTTTTTATTTTAATACATTTTAATATGTAATTTAATCCTGTGATGCAAAGCTGAATTTTCAGCATCATTACTCCAGTGTTCTCTTCAGTGTCACATGATCCTTCAGAAATCATTCTAATATGCTGATTTGCTGCTCAGTTATTATCGGTGCTCAATTATTAACATTGCTCTTATTATTCTAATAGATGAAAACTGTTTTTGCTGCGTAATATTTTTGCTGAAACATGATACATTTTTTAGAATCCTTTGATGAACGGAAAGTTCAAAAGAGCAGCGTTTATTTGAAATAAAAGTCTTTTGTAACATTATAAATGTTTTTACTGTCACTTTTGATGTATCTGTGCTTAATAAATAACTAATTTAAATTATTTTTTAATCTCACTAACCCCAAACTTTTGAAAAGTCTATGTATTATGGTTTCCAAAAAAATGTTAAGTAGCAAAAACTTTTTAACACTGATAATAATAAGAAAGGTTTCTCGAGCACCACATCAGCATATGAGACTACTTTCAAAAACATTAAAACAGTCTTTAAAGTTCCAAACTTTTGAATGGTAATGCATGTTCTGAATGATTACCAGATTCATACTGTATATCAAGGTGTTTTACCTGGTTCTCCAATGCAGTATTACTGTACTATGATACCTCTCTAAAAACTTTACCTCCAGATTCCAATGGAAGACATGTATAGGTGGGTAGCATGTGTGTGCGGGTAAAAAAGAAAGAAAAAAAACAGAAGGAGAATGAGAGATAGAGAGGGTGCAAGTATGAGATGTGATTGTGTAGAGATGCTGGCAGTCAAGTGTTTTATGTAGTTCCTGGTCTGTTGGAGAGGAGGCCGCTGGGGCCAGTAAATCAGCTCAGAGAGGGCATCCATCCCTGGGTAGATCAATAGACTTTCAGCCCCTGTGACTACACAAAAGCTCCTCTGGGGGCCCACAGGGGCCTGGGGTCACCACTCCACCATCACGCCACCAACTTTATTACTATCATCTCAACTGTAATGTTGTACTGCAATATGGAGACATACACACAAACAAACACACACACACATTTCAGAGAAGCACATTTGAGAACAATGAAAAGCAGCATCTTAAACCGGACCAAAAATGACTTAGAGAAGAGATCTCGCTAAAATCTCAGTTGTTTCTCCTAGACATTGATGACAATAAAAGGAGAGGAAATGGAGAAAACAAAGTCTGCAATTAAAGGGGTAATATGATGCTATTTGAAAGATCATTATTTTGTGTATTTGGTGTAACAGAATATGTCGACATGCTTTAATGTTCAAAAAACACATTATTTTTCAAATACTGTACATTATTGTAGTTCCTCTATGCCCCGCCTCTCTCAAACGCGTCGTTTTCTACAAAGCCCCTCCTTCTGACAAAAGCAGTCTGCTCTGATTGGCCAGCTGACCCAGTGCATTGTGATTGGTCGAACACCACAAGCACGCGTCGGAAATGTAACGGCCCTTTCCATAACCGCGAGCTTCAGCTTTCAAAGTAAATACAAAGACAGTTAATAATGCCCTTAGTTTTACCATCAGTTCAAGCCTGAGAGGGGAACAGAGTCGCGTGACAGACACAGTGATGAAGCTCATATGTATTTGCACACAAGCCACGATTAAGACAGCTGACTCCACTGTGATGGGACCCTGTCTCTCTCTCTCTCTCTCTCTCTCTCTCTCTCACACACACACACACACACACACACAGGACGCACAAAACTCCGCATTTGAACAGTCAATAGCAAATACTTAAACTAATAACAAATCATACTTACAGTCGCTGATTCAGAAGCGCCAGATTGTCATAGCAAAGTCAGAATTACCTCCTCTCCTAGGTTCACGAAACGGTCGTCCATAAAATGCGTTGCTGTTGTGTTGTGCATCAACACTACTGCGCTTACTGAAACACGCCTTCTTTCTTTGCGTGAACATTTGGGCGGCATTACACAAATATTTCCAAATCGTGACGTAGACATGTGGGGGCGTGTTTGAATGAGCCGTTTTAGGGGGGCGTGGCAGAGTCTTAACTTTGGTAAAGAATATCTCTTTGGTTTTGAGACTTTAGTCTTTGCAACTTCAGGGATCTTATCTATGCACAATCAGCTTGTAACACTCCAAAGAGAAAGGAAAACTTGAAATCGCATCATATGACCCCTTTAAAGGTCACGTATCTCAATACATTTAGTCTGAAGACCAAATGATCTAAGCTATGCTAAACACATTCATTTTATTGTAAAACACTCAACAACTGTCTCATTTGTGTTTTTTATTTCCTTATTTTTATTATTCCAAGAAGGAATTTTAGAACAAACACCTGAGAGAAAATGTATAAATACAACACAGATAACTTCATTAAGCCTCATGAGTTCTGAAAGAGCAATGTCTGAGCAATAACATCAATAATTCATTAATATAAACAACTGGTAAATTATTCAGAGGCAGTGTGAGAAAGGTTTGGGTCAGTTGATAGTGTTAAGCATCCAGTTGGGCAGTGTTATATTTAACACCACCAGGACACATTACTGTTTTTCAAAAAATAATAGAATGTAACAAAACGCAGGGGTCTTTAAACACATTCTTAAAAACTAAAACTATTTTTAACTTGACATCCAATCTTAAAATGCAACACTTGGTGTGAGACATTGAAAAACCACAAGATGTGATGCAAAGATTTCCATTTGACATTAATATTTAACATCTACCAACACTTGATAAAAGAAATCAGGAGTATCCTGACATCTGAGTAAAATTGTGGGGGAAAAAATGCTTTTTTAAACCCTGAAGATGCAATACCATTCAAAATTTATTTATTGTTTTATTCAATAAGGATGCAAAAGTGATCAAAAGTGACAGTAAAGACATGTATAAAGTAACAAAAGATTTTAATTTCAAATGAATCCTAAAACCTTTTTTAAATTATATATATATTAGAATAAATATATATATTAGAATGGTTTCTGAAGGATCATGTGACACTGAAGTCTGGAGTAATGATGCTGAAAATTCAGCTTTGACATCACAGGAATAAACTGCATTGTAAAATATATTAAAATAGAAAAATATAGATGATATAAATAATATAAATAAAGAATAATAATAAAGAAATATAAATAATATAAATATTACTGTATTTTGAGCATAAGAGACTTCTTTTGACAACTTTTGAGAGTATTCGTTACAAATTTGCCATTCTTCTAAAAAGAAATCTTAATGTTTAATGATAAAAAATACTTTTCTTCTGAAAACTGATTAAAAAACTCAATCTCAGAGCCAGCGAAAATGTCGACAGAGCAGTGAAAAAAAATCTAAACTACTCACCCAAGGAAAAAAATCCTCATTGTTAATCTATTATATTATTGCCCAGCGTGATTAATAATAAGACAGAGCCCATGAAGAGCACTGTTAAACCGGAAAGCGCTCTATTACGTTATCTCATTGTCACTTAGTTCCACGTACAATCACGCAGATATCATCAGTTTTTGCCCCGTCGAAAGCGTCGTCTCACACACGGGCGATAAACCGCACATGTTCCACGACTGCGACTCTGATACATGATTCACAGCCCCGAATTCATTACCCATTGTGTTAATGGCGGGTGTTTCATTAATAGGGCTGAACTGTAAATCAAAGAGGCTGTTAATTGGCTTTGTGTCATAATCTCCGTCTAAAGCTGTTCTTCATCCGTGTGCCCGTAATGTCTTAACGCCTGAGTTTCCTCTCCACTAATGAGCACAGGCACTGAAGCACAGGAGCCCTAATTTGTTTATGGGCTATTGAAAAAGGTTAGTCCCCCCCAGAGCATGAGTTATGGTACCCTCCCTAATGTGTTCAGGGAGGAGGTAAATACCATGAGCTGCGTTTGCAGGGGAGAAAAGGTGTAAGCAGCATAAATGATTGATTTGAATGGAGTTGGTTTCAGTGTTGAATGCAGGCGATGTTAGGTCTCTCTCGGGGTGATCCGTGCAAATCTGTTTCTGCTCATGTTTTATGTGAGCGTATTTCCATGCATAATTTGACCTGCAATCCCGAGTTTATCCCATTTGATAGACCCCTGAGGAGTCAACATAATCTAATCTGACCAAACCCCCTTCAGTGACTCGCTGTGCCCCAACCATAAATGACTTTAAATGTCAGAGTGGGTCTGATCCCTGTGAGGGTCCATTCACATCAGGAGTTTCTCACACACACACACACACACACACTCTGTTCCTCAACTTAGTGAGCTGCCTTTCTTCAAACCCTCTACAAAGGCAGCAACTGCACATGGAACACTAATACTGGCACAAAGTGTACAGGAGATCCTGTTTACAACTGATCTGACATCAGTGTGTTGCTAAACTAACACCATTAGACATATAACAACCCAAAATATTGGGTAAAACAATTATTTTAATTAAACAATTTGTATGTATACTATACACACACACCACCATTCAAAAGTTTGGAGTAGGTTTTAAGATTTTAAATATTAGAGAAGAAGTAGTCTCTCATGCTCAAATTAAGAACAGTAATATTGTGAAATATTTATTTTATTTTATTTTAACATGTAATATAAGTGACACAAAGCTGAATTTTCAGCAGCCAACTCCAGTCATTCTAATATGCTATTTTGATGCTCAATAAACATTTAATAATAATTAATATGTGCTTAATAATCATTGATTGAAAAAAATATTTTAAATATTAATCTTTTGTATCCCCCCAAATTTTGAATGAATGAATAAACATAACAACAACAACAGTAGTCTAAATATATTTAATTATTTAAATATTTAATATGTATATAGAATTTAAGGAAGTAGTATTAAAATGAACTGAACTTTAAATAAATTCGTATAATAGCAATAAATGTAATTTTAAACAATGAAAGGATGTTTTTTAACTTTTTGAATTATGGAAAAAAGTCTGAAGGTTTTATAGGACTTATAGGACAGATAAATACACCTAGAAATCTGCACTTAATTTATATAGAATTTTCTATATTTAATACATTTCAGCTCAGCTCAGGGTGCAAGAACACTTCATTTCCCTGAATGCCACTACTTGCTAAATTTATCTGAATTGTATTTTAAGTAATTCTTCTACTTTGAATTTCTATTCAAATTCCAATTTCACTTCCTGTGAGGCATGGCCAATTCAAGTCAAATCCACACTCATGAATTAAAAGCTAATTCTTCAATTCTGAATTTTGCCAGACCCTGCTGTCTGGATATACCATGGTATAAATGGTAAAGCAGAATCACTACTGGCTGACACATTTCTATGTGCTGTCATACCTTCCAGCCCTAGTCAGCACATTTACATACCGTGTGTGTGTGTGTGTGTGTGTGTGTGTGTGTGTGTGTGTGTGTGTGTGTGTGTTTGTTTTCTCTCCACAAAGGCACATTCGGGCACATCCAGACGGCTCATTTCCATGGATAAAGCTCCAGAGAGCATGCTGGGTCAGTCCCTCAGGAGAGCTATCAAACACTACTGATAAAGACTGTGTCAAATCACACAAGTACAAAAACACAGGGTTCAGTCCTAGACAGGGAAATTATAATCATCCAAAAACAATGCTAAAACAAAAGCTCCACAATGAAAAATAGTAAAACAGCTTTCACTTGCTGTCAGCAACAGAAGTGGGAACTCGACTTGAGCTCTGAATTTCCCCTTCCGGATCCAATTAATTTTAGGAAGTAAATGAATTGGTGGAAGGATTTTGCCAAATATTCATTTGGAAGTCTATTCACACAAATAGCAACATGACAAAGCAAATTGCTAGAAAATGGCTACTGAAAATTTGTCCCAAAATTATTCAAGTCTAACACAAATTTCCACCAGTCCCTTAAAAGTTCACACACCTGAATAAAAGAATTCCCAAGCAAATTAAAAGTAAACCTATGCTGTAAAAATGAATGAATAAATAAATTCTGCAAAAATATTTTTTCTTATAAATATAGCAAATATTTAGTATAAATATTTACATATTTATATAAAATTATAAGTTATTAACTTTAACAAACTGAAAAAATAAAATTGACATAATTTACATTTACATAGTAAATGTTTACTGGCATCATGAAACCAGTCAGTGACTACATTTACATGTGCACCAATAATGTGATTATTTCCAATAATCAGAGTTGACTTAAAGTGAAAGTTCACCCAAAAATGAAAAATACCCCATGATTTACTCACGCTCAAGCTATCCCAGGTTATATTAAAAATGTCCTGGCTCTTTCAAGCTTTATAATGGCAGTGAATGGGGGTCGAGATTTTTAAGCCCAAAAAAGTGCATCCATCCATCCATAATAAAAAGTAATCCACACAGCTCCTGGGGTTAATAAAGGCCTTCTGAAGCGAATTGATGCGTTTGTGTAAGAAAAATATCCATATTTAAAACTTTAGAAACTGCTATGTCTAGCTTTCGCTAACTGTTGTATGCACATTTCCGAGAGAGTGGCATTCCAGTGGATGATGTACAGTAGGATATAGGAGAATGCAGAAGTGACAAACACCGTATAAAATGAGGATTTGTAAAGAAAAATGTCAGAAGATTTCAATATAAGCCAAAAGGTGACTGGTTTCCTTTGCTGTAAACAAAACTTGGTTCTCGCAAGACTAGCATATTGACACCGGAGCTTATGCTACACCTACGTTAATTTTCATTTTGGGGTGAACTACCCCTTTAATGTTTACTGGCACTAAAATCAGTATATGCCACATACTGTATTTTACTACAATTATGGTTGCCATTATTATGAGTTTAATTGCATCAATTTGACTGAAGTGTTGTTTAAATGAGATACAGTTTAATTGCAATATTGCCTAAATCTCTTTAGAATTGCATGTAAATGTAGTTAATGTTACACAAATATGCACAAGTTATTAGTTTTATTGAATTAATAAACATCATAAAAGTCTCTCTCCAACACTTTCTCTCTCTCTCTGTCTGGTTTCAGTATAGAGCATTAATATCAGGGTTGATGGCACAACAAGAGACTGATGGAGGTCTAAGTCCAGCTCTAAGTGACTCGTGTGTTTTAACACACAACATACACACACAGACCTTGGGCCAGTGTGAATTAATCCTGCTGATTTATGGTTAAATCTGTCACGCTTCAGGAGAGCGTACCCTTTGCCTCCATCACCTTATGGTTCAACAATACACAAGCATGCACAAGCACACTCACACCGCGTGTGCTCTCACACACTGCTCAAGCATCACATGATATATCCAGTAACATGACGCATCTGAATTGATTCCCATATCAGACGACACTGACGGCTAACTATTGCCAATGTAAACGTACATTCATGCTGCATTATGTATGTTATTATTCTATTGTAAAGACTAACTTGTGTAATTTATACTGCACAAAAACTATAGATATCTTTGCATATTGTGGTTGAACCTACTTCCTTGTTCTGTGTCATTAACTAGTAATAATATCCTGTGCATTTCATACATGATCACACCTGATGACTGATAATTCTTCATGACAAAACCAAGCAAAACCACAATGACAATGAAATTGCTTCCCTTATGAGAATTATATGCAATATAAAATAATAATAATAATAATAATAATAATAATAATAATCTCTTTAACTGTATAATTACAGTTCGCATTTTTCATAAATAATTAAGTAAATATTTGTCTATTTGTCTATTTGTGGGACAAATAGACAAATATTTCTCTGTTTGTGCAATTTTATTTTATATGAAATATTATTTATTATTATTTATGCATTTATATATTTATTTATTTATTCATTTAGTAAATAAATAAATGTCTGTTTTATTTCCTTTTTGTGATAACTTCTGTATAATTTTATTTATTTATTTACATACATACAGTACAGTAGATACAGTATAGTGAGAAAAGCATTTTTTACCTTCCTCTATATTTTTCCTTTTCTCTCTATACTGTAACTGCTGTTTAAAAATAAATAAATAAATAAATAAATGTCTGTTTTATTTCCTTTTTGTGATATCTTTTTTTATAAATTGTAAAAATAAATAAATATAAAAACAACCAGAATTCTGGAAATGTTGGGATGTTTTTTTTTTTATTTGAATAAAATGAAAACTAAAAGAATTTCAAATCACATGAGCCAATATTTTATTCACAATAGAACATAGATAACATAACAAATGTTTAAACTGAGAAATTTTATAATTTTATGCACAAAATGAGCTGCCTATACCGTATGCACTTATGCACCCCCATACCATCAGAGACGCTGGCTTTTCTGAGGTCTCCCTCCTCTTTAGCCCGGAGGATACGGCTTCCTTTTTGCATGATAGAGCTTTAGTTGGCATCTTCAGATGGCATGACAGATTGTGTTTACCGACAGTGGTTTCTGGAAGCATTCCTGGGCCCATTTAGTAATGTCAATGACAGAATCATGCCTATGTGTGATGCAGTGTTGTCTGAGGGTCTGAAGACCACGGGCATCCAACAAAGGTCTTAGGCTTTGTCCCTTACGCACAGAGATTTCTCCAGTTTCTCTGAATCTTTTGATGTTATACACTGCAGATGATGAGATTTGCAAAGCCTTTGCAATTTGACGTTGAGGAACGTTGTTTTTAAAGTATTCCACAATCTTTTACGCACTCTTTCACAGATTGGAGAGCCTCTGCCCATCTCTACTTCTGAGAGACTCTGCCTCTCTAAGACAGACCTGATGTCAATTAACTTAATTAGTTGCTAGATGTTCTCCCAGCTGAATCTTTTCAAATTTTTTGCTTTTTCAGCCTTTGTTGCCCCCGTGCCAACTTTTTTGAGACCTGTAGCAGGCATCAAATTTGAAATGAGCTCATTTAGTGGATAAAAGTGTAAAATTTCTCCATTTAAACATTTATGTTCTCTATGTTCTATTGCGAATAAAATATTGGCTCATATGATTTGAAAGTCTTTTAGTTTTCATTTTATTCAAATTTGAAAAACGTCCCAACATTTCCAGAATTCGGGTTGTAATACAATTAGTTTTGTATTATTTATTTCCACAGTTACAGTATAAAAAGAAAAGAAATATAGAAGAAGGAAAAATAATCTTTTCTCCCTATGATGTATGTGTTTTAAATAAATAAATAAATAATAATTTTATGTAAAATAAATCACAAAAAAGGGAAATAGACCTAGCTGGAAACATAGTTGTAGTAGAGTGAATTAATGTACTAGAAACAGGTTGACCAAGATGCTCGATCAGGTTGTGCTTGACCAGTCAACTACTGAACTTGAAACCATAAAATCAGGCCTCATCATGCTTTCACTGGAAGATCCAGCAGGGTGTTGTGGCCTCCGGGAATTGGGATGAGTTAAGACTAAGGTGGACAATGGCTGGTCACGACCGGATAGTGTTCTAGGGTCTAATCTGTCTATTCCAGGAATGAGTCTTTGACACAATGTGTGTGACGAAGATAATGGATAAATAATTAATAAAATAAACACCATGACAAGGACACACACACAAAAGATTCCACCAACACAAACTGTTCATCGTGAGAAATCATGCACACACACCCTTTACTCAGGTCCCATTTAGCTGTCAGAAGTCTGGAGAATTTAAAAACCCATCCAAGAACTCCAAAGCTATCACACACCTCACTAACGCCACTCACATTACTTTTCTCTCATCCTTCTCCATCTGTCTTTCCTCGTCTTTTAGTGTGGCAAGCGACAGAGAGCGATGGTAGGGGACGTTTTAGAAATGTTTGGGTAGAGCCTCAGTGGGAGCCTTCAAGGATACCTAAAAAAATGAGCAAAGCAGCAGGATCCCGACAGGAAGAAGAAAAGCCTTTCTGTTTGAATAGAAGTCAATGGAGAAGACTATGTATGACTTAGTATGACTCCAAATATGATAATCATTTTCATTATTCTCAATGGTAATTCATATTAGTACATTGTATATATGTAAAATTAGTATAATGTGCTTAATGTTCATTAAAAAAATGTCAAATGCTTAATTTTCATCATAGTGGTTGTAAAAACAGGCTACATTCAATAAAATAAAAATGTAAATAAATAAATAGTTCAGTCATTTTACTCTAATAGCAATGTATAGGTCAATTTCTATGCAATTAAAGTGAAATAACTGAACATAAATATAGGAGCCTGATAAAAATGCTTATTTTAGAAGAAAATTTCAGACGGCACTTAGAGGCTTTTGCATCTGAATTCTTCAAATTTAAAATAAAATAAAATAAAATCTTTTTATTTATGGAACTTTTCTTTTAAATTAGTTTCATAAGATTCACACATGTACCATGATCACCAAATCTTTCTTCCCACTTCACAAGTCAGAACGTTTACAAATCTGAAGGAGAGCTTCAATACACAGTATCTATATTTCTTTACACACACACACATACATACATTTCTCTTACTTGATAACTCTTTTGTTGACCTCTTGGACCTGTGCATTATCTGGAGTGGAGTTAAATCAAAACTAAGGGAACTCTAATGTGTGTGTTTTCACTCACAGGTTCAGCCATTTCATGCCTCTCAATCACCGCAGCAATCCTTCCTCGCTTCTCTTACCCCATCCTTTCTTTTCACACCTATTCACTTAAATGACAAACACTCGGAGAGAGTGTTTGCCATCACTGCTGTCGACCGCAGAGCTGTCCGTCACTCAGGCTTGCTGTGGAAGCAGGGCTGTCCCAGCAGAGAGCATTCGTGCTCCGGTGTGTGCCAGTGTGACATATTTGTCCAAAACCTAGTTTTAAATCAGCATAAATTAAAGGCAGTGCTACAGTTTTACAGATTAAATGATTTATTCGTCCTGTTTTTACGCAGCAGTAATGACAAGGAGGAGGGATTTTTTTGGTTCGTTTGTTTGTATGTTTGTTTGTTTTTATTTATTTATATATATTCTTTTTGTGCATCACTGTAATGGAGAAACAAAATAAAATAAAATAAAATAAAATAATTAAAATAAAATTCCGGATCCTGTCCCTCTCTGTCCCACTTCACTTCCTGTCAACATGCTGTCCTATCATGATAAAGACAAAAATGCCAAAAAATAAACTTTTAAAATAATAATAATAACAACAACAACAACAACAACAATAATAATAATAATAATAATAATAACAATAACAATAATAATAATAATAATAATAATAATAATAATAATGATTAGGCAGTTTTTAATGAAATAAAATTTAAAATATATATATATATATATATATATATATATATATTTCAACAGAATTTGCCATTAGCACAAAATTAAATTAAATTAAATTAAATTAAATTAAATTAAATTAAAATAAAACTTCCCGATCCTGTCCCTCTCTGTCCTACTTCACTTCCCGTCAACATGCTGTCCTATCATAATAAAGACAAAAATGCCAAAAAAAACTATATGATATTATTTTGTATTATATTATATTGCTTTGTAACTTATATTACAAAATAATAATAATAATAATAATAATAATAATAAATAGGCAGCTTTTAAAATAAATAAAATAAAATAAAAATTTGAAAAATATTAAATAAAAAAATAAAGTAAAATAAAAGTTGAAAAAATATTAGTAAAATTTGTAATTCGTTTACCTATTTTGTATTGATATTTTTCAAAACTGAAATTATTGCTTCATCCATCGTCTTGGATGGATTTTCTGTTTCGCTGAGCTTGCTGCAATGCATTATGAGATTACCTTCTCTAAGAAAGATGCATGCGATACAGCTACCTTTCAGACTTTACACTATCATGTATTAAACGTTGCCTATGCAGGCAGCTCGCTAGGAATTGGAGTCTTTATCTATCTGTTGACCCGTTGACTCTCTCTCGTTACCCGTGGCTGCACTCCTGACAGTGAGGTCATTGAGGTGGTCACAGGAAAAGGAGGATGGAGGCTGGAGGATTAAGGTGGGCAGCTTCGGTCTCCAGGTCACAGGAGTCAATGACCACAGACAGACAGACAGATGTGTGAGTTTGTGTGTGTCTGCATCTTTCCACACACCTCAATAAACTCTACCGTGTCTGCTTGAGTTTGAACTGCTCCTTTCAGAGCTCCTAACAAACCACAGATGTTATGGATTATAAATGAACTAATTATTTGTAATGCTCATTAGCTCCAGGTCCTAATTAGCCTAAATTAATATTGGTTTTGATAAAGACAATGGCTGAGGAAAATTGGCAATTGACCTTCTCAGTTAATCTGGAGAGGAAAAGAAGAGAGAGAGACCAAAGGTGAATGAAGAAAGAGTGCATAAAATCACAAACTTTCAGCATGACACTTGAATAAAATGCATACATTGGCTCTGTTCCGAAACCTAGCAAAATGCCTTTGAAGGCACGATTTTAAGACATTTCAAGGCAAAGGGTAGCTCTCATATACCTTCTTCTGGACAAATTCACAGAGAAGACAATTCCATAATGCACAGCGACAAGCTCAGTGAAAAGGATTCAGACAGGAAACGTTAATTATCATTCGTCTGCTGTTATGAAATGCAAGCAAACTGATCGTTGAGTGTAGTTCCTATTCCAAATTGAAAATCAGTGGACAATTTCTATCCAAAAGGCTGAACTTATTAAATTAAAACACAGTAAAAACCGTAATATTGTGAAATGTTATTATTACAATTTAAAATATCTGTTGTTCATATTTACGGTTGTGCTACTCAATATTTTTTTGGAAACAGTGACAGTTTCTCATTCATCTCATTCATTTGATTAAAAAAAGCTCAAAAGAGCAGCATTTATATTAAACTTTTTTTGTAACAATGTAAAAGTCTTTACTGTCACTTTTAATCAATTTAGTGCATCCTTGGTGATAAATAAATGAATGAATAAATAAATAAATAATTTTAAAATAAATCTTACTGACTTCAAACTTTTAAATGGTAGTGTATATATTTAAAATAAAAGCATATTAAAGCAAAAAAAAACAGCAAAATAAAATGAAGCAAAACAACAGCAAAAAACTAAATAAAAATATTTTAAAAAATATAATATAATATAATATAATATAATATAATATAAAATAAAATAAAAAATAAAATAAAATAAAATAAAATAAAATATCCAATGTAAAATCACCGCTCTGGACCAAGGTATCAGGGCTCTAAAAAGCATGGACATCTATTTTTTCCCTATCTCTTGCCTTTCACGTCACAGCTCATGCATCAGCAAGACCATTGCTAGAGAAGGTTTAGAGCTGTGCACAGTCTCGTGCTGTCGATCAGCTCGGGAGATGGCCTGTTGTAATTCAGAATTTTGGGGTTGCCAATATCAGGTTTGTCTACAGCCACCAGTCCAGACACGCCCCTGCAGTCACCTCAGAGTACCACAGAGACAACGAGAAAAAGAAACCTTTTTAAATGTCAAACACTCTCTCCTGCGAGAGATAAGAGGGAGAGCCTCAATTATACACACATCCCTCCCAACCATCCAGCAAATGCTCCCACACCTCGACGACACACAAACACAACCCCTATCCAGGTCGAAATTAAACGTGGAGAAGCGCTGCACTGCTAGATACTGTCAGATTGAAGACATAATTGCTTGGTCTTTGCAAGCTTAACCTGAATGACAATAAGAATCAATAGAGCAAGAGCGAGAGAGGAGTGGACTGAGAGAATGAAGCGGTGATAAACAGTAGGAAAACAAAGAAAAAACCAAGAGCGAAGCAGGAGATTTGGGCCGTGCGGTTGAGGAGGTGACTCTCGGTGGAGACATGGGGACCACTGGATTAATCCCATCAGACAACGCTGCTCCAAATGTCATCGGAGCGGTGAAGGACATGATAACCTTTCAGCACACACGCAAAACCCTCTCCTAAATTCCCACACACTTTAACCCTCTCATTATCAGATAGACGCAAATATGCACAGAAAGCGACATGACAGGCACAAAGCAGCGCGGCACACGCAGGTAAAGCCCATGCGGGTGCTTGTTGTCGTCGGCTGGGCAGAGAGCAGGTCACTGATGTGAGACATCAATTTCCAGGTAGGCTGCTCTCAGCGGCTCCAGCAGGTATCAGCCGACACACACCTGCCCCTGATAAGCAGCTGCCGCAAAATGATCTCAACCACACACACACAAGCGCACACAACATGCATTATTCACACACACACAGACCAGTACATCCATGCACGCCTAAACGGCACACACAGAAATATTGAGAAATTGGATGAGTCATGCCGTTCTTTCAGACATACAATTTTCCTTGAGGAATCAAATAAAAATTAAAAAACAACTATATATGACCGTAAATAACATCCCTAACCAGGGATCAGAATTTCTCTAAGAGCTTTAAAGACAAAATTGGTACTATTCCAGGCTGTACTGAATTAGTAAGCTTTTCTTTTTCTCATAACTAATAAAAAAACTCAAATACACAACAGTTGCATAAAGTTAATATTGAACAAATCGCATTTCAGACAGCATAAGTAACTTTATTTTTTTAATAAACATAATAAACTCATGTATGAAAATTGTTCTAGGTCCATTTGAGTCTTTGGGATTTTTATTTTTTTTTTTTCCTGTTTTATCATCCATCTATGAACCAAAAATCATACCACTACCATTCAATATTAAATTGCTTTTAAGAAATACATAAGCAAGTACAAAAGTAACTTTTAAAATGTTACAAAATAAACTATATTTCAAATAAATGGTTTTCTTTTGAAATTTCTATTCACTAAAAAATCCTGAAAAAATGTATCATGGTTTCCACAAAACTATTAAGCAGCAAAACTATTTTCAACATTGATAATAAATGTTTTTTAACAGCAAATCAGCAAATTAGAATGATTTCTGAAGGATCATGTGACACTGAAGACTGGAGTAATGATGCTGAAAATTCAGCTTTGCATCACAGGAATAAATTACAATTTGAAATATATTAAAATAGAGAAAAGTTATTTGAAACTGTAATAATAATAATTCACAATAATACTTTTTACTGCAACCTTGGTGAGCATAAGAGATTTCTCTCAAAAATACTGAACAAAACCTTGGGCTTAGGCTTAGTGTACTTTTTTAAAAATAATTCTAAAAATAATTAGTAAATCATTTTAATAGACTAGTAATAACAAACTAATAATTTAGAATATTTTAACTGGATTTTTGATCAAATAAAGGCAGTGTTGGAGAGAATAAGAGAGAATAAGAATACAAAGAATATAACATTTAAATAAGAATAAGTATATAAAATGTAAAAACATTTTATAACATTTAGTATACATCTGATCACACTGTAAAAAGTGACCATTTTTACCTTCAACCTATAAAAATAACATTGTCTGTATAAATAAATGGACTTAGGTTGTTGAATAATTTGACTTGAATAAAACCAGTTGATTTAGATTTAGAGTCAAACTTCATAGTAAATAGTACATCTCCTCAACAAGCTGTTGATTTCATGTCTGAAGCAGTGAAGATCTAATATGTTTGTATAAGACTAAACTGGCCTCATGTGATCTCAGTCTAGTTTTTGTTGGTTTACAGTACATCAGGTAGCACATAAAACATTATGGTAGCAAGCATAATGCTCAAACACAGAGTCACCCTTACGAATCCTTACTATTCCCATCAGGCCTTATGATACTCATGTGTGATGTAACAGAGCATCGAGATACGGTCTCAAATGGCTTCTGTCTTCTGTTTCCCCAGAGATATAACCTTACACACCTGCAGCCTGAGTAAAGGTCAGTCAGTGAGATCATATAAACGTCAGCCAGGACACAGACAGATACAATACAGCAAAAACTGTCTGAAGACACATACTCACTTTCATTTTTCATAATAGTCTGTCTGGATATTACTGCTTAAATTAAAGCTGAATTTTTGGAATGTTTAAAATACTTTCTCCTATGCAAGTTTAATAAAGCAACGGCATGTTTCTGATGTAATCTGTTTTAAAAATCACATCAGGTCTGAGCAGGAAAAGTGTTTGGTAAAGTGAGCTTATTACTGCAAGAGCGTCTATGAACACTTCCAAATGACCCCAATCAATTACACATTAGAGTCAGCATCAGAAATATGCAAGCCCTTATAAATCATAAGACAATGATGGGGTCACCGAGAGAGAGAGAGAGAGAGAGAAAGGCAGAAGTGCTGAAGGACACACTGTCTTTACCCTCAGATTTAATGCAAATAAAGTAGCAATATTTACTTAATTTTACGGGTTAGACAACCAATGTACTCTAGTGGATGATCTAAATAGGTTGTCAATAACTGATATCAATACATATAAAGCTGATAGCTGATTTACTGCTCATCCAGAGGATAATTTGTGGTATATTTATTAATCTATTAAGAAGTTGCTAAGTTATAGAACTGAAGAAACATAATAGAGTTCTCAGTGATGTTTCAGTTGAGTCGCAGATGTTTCACTCAATTAGAGAACAAAGACACAACTGAGACAACTGTTGATATGTAGTAAGACAATAGAACTGGTATTTGACTGCAGACTTTGGCTTGAGAAAAATTTGTTGAGATTTGTTCTAAACCTCTAGAGAAAACATATCTAAGATTAGACACTTTTTTCTCAGTGTAAACAACTGAACTGCAGAAGAATTAAGTAAAAGTTCACTTGCTTTCTTTTTAATCAAGGAGTAACGACTAAGAAAATAAAGAGAATTCTTTGCTTTAGGGATTTATAGACACTTAAAGGGGTCATCGGATGCAAAATTCACTTTTCAAGTTGTTTGAACATACAGTATATGTGTGTTGGAAGTGTGTACACATCCATCCTATAATGCTAAAAATCCACCCAGTGGTTTTTCTTAAATCCCTATTTTAAAATCCCCTTTCTCAAATCAGGCTGTTCTGAGATTCCTGTCAGAATGGCGTAGTTCTGTACAGGCCCCTCCCATGATAGTTGACTGACAAGGCCATCTTACATTAGACCCGCCCTGAGTGAGCTGTCATCAGTCCGCCATTGTGTCGACTCCGGTGCAGGGGAAGACAAGAACATCTCCGATTAAGCGATAGAGGTGTTTTGTTGTTGGATGTAATAATGAATATAGCAGTCGTCATTTACTCCCGACATCTGAGCCGCTGAAGACGCAGAGGATTAACGTTACTTTTGCTTTGAAGGGAATGCGCCGATCCCCGATCTGCCTAAATGCGTCTATGTTCGCGCGAATCATTCGTGATCCAGCTTCATCTACAGAAGAAGTGAGTATAAGGGTTTTTTGTGAATCTTTGCAAATCGCCTTTCCTAATAATGCACTTGTTAGCCAGTTTCGCGGCTAAAGTAAACATTACTGCTCGTCACCCCACGGAAGAGAGGGGCGAGGTCAGCAGAGCTCATTAGCATTTAAAGCAACATGGACTAAAAAATGGCTTGCTGAAAACAGAGCTGATTTTGACAGGGTAAAAAAGGTGTTTTTTACACTACCATTGAGAAATTTTAACCAAAGTATGTTATAGACTTTTAATTAGGACCCTAAAGAATCATATCAACTTGTGCAAAATGGGCATCCAATGACTCTTTTAAAAAGGTAGACCCTCCTCAATTCAAGCAAATTCTCTCCTAGCAAATACAAATACACTGCAAAAACAATATATTGTACTGTGAAATTTTGGGGGGAACAGTGAAATTAGCCTATTCAATTTATTAAGTAAAAACAACACTACTGCAATTGCAGTTAATTATTACACTTTCCAATAAGTTCCCATTAGTTAACATTACAATTAACTAAGAATGAGCAACTGGTTTGTGACTATTTATTTATCTTTTTTAACGTTCAGGTCCCTTAAATAATGTTAACAGATACAACTTAATTTAATAATGTATTGATGAAAAATGTAGAAATTAGCATGAAATAAGAGAAAAAAAGTGTTAAACTATTTTTCATTGTTAGTTTGTGTGAACTAATGTTAACAAATGAATTGTAAAGTGTTAGCCAGTTGGTAATACTATTCTAATAATTAATTCACTGTACACAGCTCCTTCGTTTAATTCAGCCCTTGCTCAAGGCATATGGTAATGGTGTGTGGTCAGTACAACACACACAGTGCAATGTTATTGACCAGAGCCCAAAGAACACCATAGGACTTTTCACATTGCTTTTAACCCCGGGTTATCATCATTCTAAACCCCACTTTTAAAAGGTACACTCTTAAAAATAATGGTTCTTTATTGGGATCAATTGTTCCACAAAGAACTTTTACCATCTATTGAACCTTTTCATTCCACAAAAGGCCCTTTACAGTGGAAAAAGGTTCTTTAGATTATTAAAACATTCTTCACACTAAGAAAAAATGACCAAAATCCAATGTTAAGTCGATGTCAGATTGACGTCAAATACTGACGTCAACCCGATTTTCATTTTCAACCAAAATGCAACGTCTGTCCGACGCCATGTCCAATGTCAACCTGACATTATATAGATGTCCGGTGCCTGCTGGGTTAGTTCACCCTAAAATGAAACTTCTGTCATTAATTACTCACCCTCATGTTGTTCCAAACCGATAAGACCTTTGTTCTTCTTCGGAAAACAAATTAAGAAATTTTTGATGAAATCTGAGTGCTTTCTGAGCCTGCATAGACATGGGCTTTGAACATGGCAGTTGTGTTGCTGTCTATGCAGGGTCAGAAAGCTCTCAGATTTCATCAAAATTATCTTAATTTGAGTCTTACAGGTTTGGAATAACTTGAGGGTGAGTAATTAACAGCAGAATTTGAATTTTTTTAGTGATCTATCCCTTTAATTGTTAACCAGGTAAATTATAAGCAGTATGAAAAAGTGAAGCAAGATCACCCAGGATTCCGTTTACCTATCTCAAGTGTGAAAAGCCCCCATGTGTTCTGCAGACACAAACAGGAACACACACTACACCAAAGGCTTGATGGATAGTGTGTTTACAGACAGCATTCAAGCGTACAGCATTATCTCCTGGAGTGAGAGCGAGAGAGCATCTATGTCGTCACCATTTTAAGTTAAAGCAACCTGAGGTCTCCTCTTCATGGGTTCAAACGTACAACCTTTTGTTACCAGTCCAGATCATTAGCCACCAGGCAACACTCCCTTTTCTTTATTTATTTTTAAACAGGATCTTTATTTATTGAAAGCCTGCCTCCTTAAAGCCAGAGTTGAACCAGCCACCTAAACTTGGCCAACTACCAAAATCCAGCCAAGGACACTAGCAATTTACTACATTTCTGAGGGAAAATTGTTTCCACACCAATTTCTTTTTCAGTGTGTACAGATTGATAGATTAGACAAGTGGTGAGGAATAAAAGATTAGACAAAAACAATGAATAAAAAATATGCATGCATATATATAATTTGACTTAATCTTTAAAACACTAATAATCTAATAACACTGATAAATCTTTTTAATTAGACAAAATAGTTTCATTACTTTTGTTACTTTTTCGGTTATCGGCCAAAACATTAAAAAAATAAAAATCAGTGAAAACAGTGTGAACGGAAGAAATAATATTATGCAGGTTTGGAACAGCATGAGGTTGAATATATAACAAAAATGTCATTTTCGGGTCAGTTATTTCATTAAGACCCTTTAGGCCATCAGTGTGACCCTCGCTATCATATCAGTCAGCAGCCAAATAAATCACTTCCTTCATCATCAACACAAGTTCCTCTAAGGTAAGTCCCCAAAACACATGGCACTGTTTAAACTAGCTTTTAAACGAGATGAGAACACACTGCCAAACAGAACCTGAGGCTGTAACCACTGAAATAATTGCTCCAAGCTCTAAGAAATAAACTGTTTAACGAGGCCACTCATTTAGCTGTCAATCACAGAGTCATTTACATTTGAGAGAGCAGGACCGCTCAAAGGAGAGCTTTTTCCTAAGGAAATTTTCCTCAATTCAAACCAACTCAATAAAGCTTTGGAGTGATTGTCTTTCCAACAGGTATGAATTTTCTCTTTTAAAATTCACTATTTGAGAAAAACTATTTTTCACGAAGCGTTGAAAGCCATTATGTGTAGCCAGAACCTCCATTCATTTCTATAGAGACCTTCTAAGTGATCAAATAATTGAGTGGATGAATTGAGTTCAAAAAAATATAAAATAGCTAATGCAGGTGCTAATTCTATATTACAGTTCACCCAAAAGTAAAACGTCATCTTTTTTTTTTTTTTTTTTTTTTTTTTA